>PKML01054267.1:0-50568 GCA_002933935.1 Eutrema yunnanense
TGTGGCCTTTTGTCGTTGTAGAACTTGTAGTTCTTGAGTGTCTAAATTATTAGTGTAATAATTTAATGGTTTAATTCCTGTTCAATGAATGTTTAATTATTATATGCAAAAAAAAAAAAAAATGCGGTCCTTTCATTCTTAGAGTTAAGGAAAGAGATTCATCTCGTCTCATTAGATTTATTATTGTTTTATCGTTTATGAATCGTCTGTTCCTTAAATATTTATTTACTTATTATCGTGATTAAATCTTTTCTGTCTATAGTGTAAATTTTGGTCCTACAAAAGTTGCATTTCCCATTTCTCGATTCCTATCTAAGATTTCAATTTCTTGGTTTTCCTTTCCATACCTGCAATTATCAGCCACCAATACTAATTAGACATCAATTAGTAAACCAAACCGGTTATTGTCTAATACCATATATACAAATCTTACCAAATCTTTAACTATTTACTATTTTCGAAATTGTTCATACAATTTCAAACTTAAAAAATAGATTGTTTTTTTCGAAAGTGATATCCTTATTTTCAAAACTTTTTTGGTTTAACCGTAAATAAATCTTACCAAATATTTAATAAAAAAATCTTATAAAATAGTTCTTGAAAACATATAAAAAAATCTTTTTTTAGTTATCTTCTCCTAATAATCATTGCATCGCTTAAAATATAATTGATATGTTATCAGAATATCTATACTTAAGATCTTATTCCTTCTTTTGAAGCCTATACTAAAAGATTCCGTCTCTTGAAAGATTGCATCTCTTTAACTCCTGCAAAGATTTACATTATAAATATATTCACCATTTTACCTATCGTCTCTAACATCTCTACACTTTTCAGTCTGAAGGAAAAGCAATCAAAAAGTAAAGAAGAGATGGCAAACAATTTTTTTCAAAAAATCTCAGAGATTAACACATCAATAAGAGATTAGAGCCTCAAAGTGAAGATCTTACGTGTTTGGTTAAGGGATTGTGATTTGTCTAACCCAAAGATGAATTTACTTTTGTGCGATGAAGAGGTAATATCTATATGATGCAATATCAAAAAGAGTGAATCAAAGTCTTCAATATAAGTTTATTATGAGAATCTCATCCCCATAACTTCACAAAAAATCAAACGATTCATATTCAAAGTCAAAGCCTAAATTGGTGGCAAGAACACTATTATTTGATTAAGCAAATTTTTCTCCTTTTGTTTTAATATAAAAGAGAGATTTTTCTCACCCTTGAAGCGTATGTAGGCTTTGTTTGCTTGTCTTTTCTATTGGGTGTTATTCCCTTAGAAAGCAAGTGGGACCTCTGTCTTTGTGTGTGATTCATATAGACATTGATTCGTGTTCTTATCTCAAAGACTTCCGCATCTTTGAGTGGCGAACTTCAAACTGCAACAAGCTTGTCCACTTTGATATCTTGTGATCAATAAGATTGTGAGATTCGATCTTATATCATTTTGGTATCAGAGCTAAAAGCTCCTATCCTCTAGTGTTTTTGTTTGTTTCATCTTTTTATCGAAAAAAGAATTAAAAAAGGGTTTTATGTTTTTGTTCTTTGATTTTATAAAAAACGTATTCTCGTGGTTTCAATCGGCTGAGTATCTCACCGTTCGTGTTTGCATTAAATTCTTGTTTTTCATTGTTTTTGCTATTTGATTTCTCATAAACTCAAAAACCAAATAAAATATTTGTTTCAGTTTAGTTAACTTTTCGTTTCATAATAAAAAGAAAACCAAAAGAAAATTTTGTTTCAATTTGTTTTTGTCTTTGTTTCTATAAATCCAGAAAATCCAAAATATATATATATATATATATTGTTGAATTTAATCGTATTTATCTAAGTTAAAAAAAGTTTCTCATTCGTTTCAAAATTTCTTTTTAAGGAAATCCAAAAAAAAATATATACAAAAAGCTTTTTCCGTTTTCTGTTTTGCGTTAAAAAAAAAATAATACTATGAATGTAAAACGGTTTTTGAGGACAAAACCATTTGAAGAGGGAGAGAAAAATGCAATATCAAAAAGAGTGAATCAAAGTCTTCAATATGAGTTTATTATGAGAATCTCATCCCTATAACTTCACAAAAAAAATCAAAGGATTCATATTCAAAGTTAAAGGCTAAATTGGTGGCAAGAAGACTATTATTTGATTTATCAAATTTTCCTCCTTTTGTTTAAATGTAAATAATTTCATTTAATGTAATCTATTGTAAAAATATATATATAGAAATTTTTGGAATATAAAAGAGATATTTTTCTCACCCTTGAAGCTTAGGCTTTGTTTGCTTATCATTTCTATAGTGTGTGATTCCCATAGAAAGAAAATGGGATCTCTGTCTTTGTGTGTGATTCACATAGACATTGATTCGTGTTCTTATCTCAAAGACTTCCGCATCTTTGAGTGGCGAATTTCAATCGGCAACAAGCTTGTCCACTTTGACATCTTGTGATAAATAAGGTTTGGTGGATTCCAATCTTATATCACTATACTTTTCTAATCTATTGATGATTCTAATTACAAACAATTTTCTACCTATCGTCACTCTCCTAATTACAAACAATCCAATTTTTCTCTCCCATTTGATTTCATGGAACAAGGATAGAGGCAAATGTTTTGCCTCTAACATTTAATTTGTTTTCATGGGTTTTAAACTTTGAACGTCATTGGTTCTCGCTCAATGAGTTTGATGTGATGTTTGGTCCTATTCTTGGCCATACCAATCCCCACTTTTATCAAATCTATTTCAACTCAAACACAAAAATCCAACTACTCAAAGATTATCCAAACCAGAATTTTTTCTTGGTTTTCACTCCCATCATTGACTTCATTCGTCAAATTGTTTCCGAATGCTACCCTATAGGTAATTTTAGTACATTCATTCTAATATTCATTCTATTTTTAGATCATAATATTTTGTATTGTTGATATAGTAAATTTTTGTGTTGTTATAGATGTTATAGGAGTAATTACTTGGGTTGGATCTATTAACAAAAGATGGTCAGACGGGACAACATATGAGAAGCCAAGGCTTTAATCAACGTTTTCAATTTACTAAACATAGAGTAAGTGGTTTATGATTTAAATTATAAGAAAAAATAAAAAGACGTTTCTAAATATTTTTACTGTTACAGGCTTATGGAGAGTTGGCTGAGGAATTATCCATACGATTTAAAAGTGTTCTTGATAAGCACATTTTATGTATCCTAAGATGTTTCC
The DNA here is from genome assembly GCA_002933935.1 of Eutrema yunnanense. Lineage (NCBI taxonomy): Eukaryota > Viridiplantae > Streptophyta > Magnoliopsida > Brassicales > Brassicaceae > Eutrema > Eutrema yunnanense. The sequence goes on from PKML01054267.1 coordinate 3,204, forward strand.
GTATCAAAACATTAGCAAGTGAGTTTATCTATTAAGTCATTTTCTCCTTTATATTAGATATAATTATATTATCTAAGATGTGAAGAGTAATAGTTTTAGGATATGTTTCATATTTATAAAATGTTTAAAAGCCGACTGAGCAAAATCCACATGCCTGCGGTTAAGTGTTCTGGATTATGTTAGGAAAGGCTACATTTGAAAGTTTTACCATGTTTTGGTTTGTTTCCTGGGTGAATTGAGTATATATGATCACTTGACCATAAAATTAGGCAAATGACAATTGACAAACGCAAATTAGTTTTGACTTTTGACGTCGAAATTATTTTCTATTTTGACCCTACAAACAACTGATGTCATGTGAATTGGATGAAAGAATTTTGCATTAAATGACCCGACATGAGATATATGAGAGAGGATGCATTGCTTTTAATGCTGAGGAGGTGGAATATTTTTTTAAATCTCAAAGAAAAGAAAAATTGTCATCTACATATGTGAGGTAGAGTGCATTTAAAGCCCGACAAGAGCATTAAATGTAAAGAAAAGCGGTCTTGTACATATTGTATTGACAAAGAAATGTATTAATTGAAGATATCCAAATAGTAGCAGAAAATAATATTATCAATAATAGTTAACAATTCCTTTGTTAACACAGGAACACTAACATATTCTCGTTGATGTCTAACTTTCCATACACAAGATCCCGAGAAGTCCACGCCACTAAAAAGATCGCAAACAAATGATGGTGAAGAGGGTAGAATAGAAGAGCACAACTAAAAGAAGGTATAGATCGCAAACAATCATGAGTTCTGTGAAAAGTTAACAACTATTCTGTTAAGTCAGATAACAATGTATTATGCTAAAAGAAGGTGTTAACCCAACTATGCTAATATTGTTAACAACTTATGATTAAAAATAACTATACATTATACAGGGTTCTGACGAGGTGTAACACAAGTTGATCGGGTGTAAGACCACCACCAAACACTTTGCTCTTGAATTCATATCCTTGATTGAGAAGCCTCATCATATAGTTCACCCTATCATCACTCCATGATAGGTCTTCCTCTTGAGGAGTTGAGGGTTAAATTATACTTCATGACGTATGATAGACTCAGCCTCAACATGCGAGAAGCCTCATCATATAGTCCACCCTTGCATATTCCTCATCATCACTCCATGAGAGGTCCTACTCTTGAGGGTTGAATTCTACTTCATGACGTATTCAAAACACAAAGATTGCTAACTTGATTGTTCGTTGTCAACTCAAATATAGATTTGGTAGTAAACAAGTTTAACAACCTTCAATTTAATGTTAGCAATTATTTAGCAAAGTTGGCAAAGTTAACAAGGTTAGCATAGTATAGTTAACATATATAGTTAGACAGATAATGCATTAACTTGATTATTTGGTTAGTGCTAACATTTTCTATAAATATATAATTCACTAGGTCTCGGACCTTTGATTTTTTGATGTGCTCATTGTCATGACGGTCTTGTGTTAACAATGAAAGTTAGCAGTTAAAAATGTTAACGAGATAACAATTTAACAACTATTGGGAAGATAACACAGTTAGCATGCGAGGTTATTACCAAAATAACAAATTTTTAGCCAAATTACTACAAACTTAAAAAAAAAAATAAGAATACAATTAGCATTAGTCGTTTACCAAGTTAGCATAGTTTGGTTAACACATTCTTTTAACATCAAAACTCCAGAATCTGAGTTAACAAACCAATTTTTTACTTTTAAACAAGATCATGATTTAACCCATCCAATCAATACATTTGTTTGGATGTCCTCTTCATTTAGAACCTCTTCACCATCATTTTTGGCATTTTTTGGCCGACAAGGACTCTTCCGGATCATGTGTATGCAAGGTTGAATCTTCATCATCTTCACTCCATGAGAGGTCTTCCTCATTAGGGTTTAATTATACTTCAGGATGTATGATCGTTTCAACCTCAACCTGCAAAATTGATATGTTAGAGACCCTGACTAAACAAGTTTAACAACCTTTGCACAAAGCTAATCCAATTATCATTGTCACCGTTAAAGGTATTAACCATGAATCTTTCACAATTATCTGCTAACTCTAGGATAACAGTTAACAAAACTAACAAAATATCTCAGCCTCAACCTGCGAGAAGGATCTGAAGTATTCAAAACACAAAGATTGCTAACTTGATTGGTCGTTGTTAACTCAAATATCGATTTGGTAGTAAACAAGTTTAACAACCTATTGATACGCTATGAATGTTTGTTGCTACTTATATTAGCAATGTAATGGGTAATAGAAGTTTGAATACATACAAGGCTAACTATTGGTGATAGAAGAATGAGTAACATAGTTAGTATTTAATAGAAACAATTAGAAGTGGTTCACTTTTGTCGTACCTCACAAGCCTCATCAATTTCTCTGGCCAGACTCAGATTCAGTTGGATTCATTCGATTTCTCTCTCCCCATGGTTCATGATTGGGTGAAGTCATTCTCGGTACAACTGCTTTTGTTAGTTTTGTTAACTGTTATCCTATCGGCATTCCTTCAGCAACCAGAAACCCATATCGGAACCAATCGGTGAGAAAATAATATAAAAAGTTACTTTAGTTGGTCTGAACGCGGATTGATGTAAATCGAACTTACCAGTTCAGTCGGCAGCTCCGGTTAGGGGTAAAAAGCAGTTATTGAGAATAATATTCATATTCCAATATCACCGACGAAGACCGACGTGATTCGTTCTGGTTTTTTTGGGGATCTCGGAAATCTAAAAGAAAAGAGAAGAGTGGAGAGAAGATGATATTTTGAAAAATTAGTTCTCTTCTTACCGTAAGCAGAAGAAATATCTTTGAGTTTCTTGACCTTTCCCGGTTTATTGATATTTTTTAATTTGAAAAATATACAACAAAATCTATATAGGATTTTTACTCTTGACATGATTTTCGGAGGCCCCACAAACTCTGACATAATCATACTATATGACATCTACCACCTTTCACACAGGGGTAGGGGTAGGGGTAGGGGTACGGGTAGGGGTAGGGGTGGGGGTGGGGGGGGGGGTGATTTATGCATTTTCACTCAGTCAATTAAAACTACAGTTCACACTACCGCAATCATAACGGTTGTCAATGCAGTACTTTAGGATCGAATCCACAGAGACCAATGTTATACTACTATTCTCACAATTATGAGATTAAGCTAAGATATAAATATGGTTTGTTTTAGAAAAGTAACAAGAGCAATTTAAACGATGTAAATTCAATAAAGGAAAGACGTTAGGTCGAGGGTTTATTCGTAGGAATCCAGAGACCATAAATCAGACAACTATTCAAGGAATAATTAAAAGCATGTTTCAAACTCAAACATAAATATCTAATCAATCCACTTCCGTGCTCATGGTTACTAAATCTAGCAACCTAAAATCCTAACTTCCGTTGGCATAGAATTCTAGATCAGCATTAACGAGCTTGTTCAATATGTTCACGAATCGCCTTAACATCAACTTCCGCAGGCTAAGGACAATTAGCTCACTTATGTTCTTTCTAGAACCCTAAGACACTTCCGCACTCTTAGATTGCCCTAGTTCATAGACCTAGCGGTCAACTCAAGTATAAGAAATAAACACAACAATAAGCGAAAACCACAAAAGATAAATCCCTATCTGTGTCTAATTCAATGACTCATGGATCCCCTTGAAGGCCCTAACCTAACTATGGAACTACTCATACATAGTAACGAAGAACAAGCAAGGAGATGAAGAAATCATAATATAAATAAAGAGAGAAAGGGTTTAGAATTCTTCTCAATAGATGCAGATATTAGCTTACAATGATTTAATAGCAAAAAGTCTGAATAGAATAAAAAGGTGGCTGCCTCCAAGAGGCTAAAAATAAAGTATATATAGGTCTTGGTCGAATTAGGTCAAAACATTCCAGGGCAAAATAAGGAAAACATAAGTTTTATTTCTTCTTCTCGTCGGCTGGTATCGGTCGATACCATCTTAGCGTCGGTCGATGCTGACCTCTCGGGTAGGGGTAGCATCGACCGGCCTATCGTTCGACCTCCTTGGTATCAGTCGATGCTGACCTCTCGGGTAGGGGTAGCATCGACCGGTCTTCTTCCGCATCGGTCGATGCTGACCTCTTGGGTAGGGGTAGCATCGACCAGTTCCATCGACACCTTCACTAGCATCGATCAATGCCAACCTCTCGGGTAGGGGTGGCATCGACCTGTTCCACCAGTATCGACCGATGCTGGCTCTTTCTTCACGGTTTCGTGCGTTTTTGCCCTTGTAACTCCAATTTCATCCTTGAACGCCTTTTTACCTGAGATATCTATATAAGAGACTAAAAGACTCTAAAAACAGACATTGACTCGATAAAACGATTGAAAGAAACATTAAAACATACGTTAGAAAGCGGTAAAAACCAAACATATCAATTCCCCCAGACTTAGTCTTTTGCTTGTCCTCAAGCAATCATAAGACTAGCAAGGAAGAATAGTTTGAAAACCCGGAGATTCACACTACCTTTAAAGTCTCGCAATGACCGTCACCTTATTAATTCACGTATTGCTAGACTAGCTCCTGATTGGACCACCAAGTACTTCTCTGCAAGCGTTCGCAGCCTCCCAGATTCAACACATAATCTCACATAACAATCCCAAAACTATCATCGCTGGGTCTCATCAAAGATCATAGTGCCAAGAACCTTCTAGACTGTTTTCCTTTCGATATCGCGACAAGACAACAACACAACCCTTGGTACCTTTCCCCTCCCCCAGACTTATTCTTTCCTCATTTCTTTTCCATAGGGCTAATGGCTGATGAAACGCGAGTATTGATGGTTTTAGCCACCGAATCCCGGTTCGTTTTAGTGCCACCCTTTCAATCTAAGGCGTAGGCAAATAGTGGTATCTTCGGAAATTTTCCTAACCTCGCTTCCAACCTTAGTGTGATAATCTCATTCGAAGTAAAATAATGGGATCGTTGGAAATTTTCCTAGCCATTTACTCGAAAAAAATCATTTCATCTTTTCTACTTTTAATTAAAAATGAGGGAGATGAGTACCACACTTTAACACGGGTTGCCTTGTCGGATACAAACGAGGAGTCAAGCTCTGAAAACACCAATCACGATGATGAGGTAAAAGGAAGAGCGCATAAACTAGCTCAAATTTTGAATTTTTTCTAGAAACATGGATGCCTCTAATTAACCGTTTGGCCTCTAGATTTTCCATTAGTCTTAACGGGAACTAAATCTGTAACAATGGTCACTTAGATGCAAAATTACATTAAAAATTCAAAAGCAGTGATCTCAATCTCCAACAAGGTTTGACTCAATAAAACAAAATGATCCAAAGAAAACATCAAAATGACTCAAAAGGAAAAACAAAAGAAAGAAAATAGCGTTGGTAAACGATAGAGACCCTCCCCCAGACATACTTCACACCGTCTCAGTGTGAAAATAAACCAAGAAGAAGGCTAAACAAACTCAAGAAAAATATAAAATGAAAGAAAACGTACCCGTGGGTTGCCTCCCACCAAGCGATTGTTTATAGTCGTTAGCTTTACTGGCTCCGGTACCAGTTAGGAAGAGCGTGAGAGCTTGCCCCGAAACAAGTCACACTATCAAACATTTCCAGCTTCAGAATTTTGCTCATCATCCCCTTTACAACATATTTTTCTTTCTCCTTCAGCTCTGAAGTGAGAAGTGCTCTAACCTTTGAGATTGGCTTCGATGTTCCCTTGCACTTTACCTTATACTCAATCGAATTTCCATCACACTTCTGAGGGATCAAAGTTATATAAGCATCTCCTTTTACTCTTTTTGTTTTTTACCTTCACATGTGCCTTAGTCTTTATGATGTCGCTTATGCTGATGATAGGAGGATAATCTAAGACTACTTTGACTGTGTCCTCTTTATAAGGCTGATAAGCTCAAATGTAATACCCTAAAGTACTAACAGCTTTGTCGATTGTAGTATTTAGGGGTCGAATCCACAGAGACTCAAGAATCACACAATATATTAAATAGGTTCGAATTAAGCTAAGTAAATCAATAAAACATGAAGTAAATAAAGTAATCAAGAGTTGTAAATTCAATGGAGGAAGATAGGTTCAGTGTATTTCTCAGAAAATCAGAGAATGCAGTTTAACCAATTAGTCAGGGTTCATATTAAGCGCGGTTCTTGAACTCAAATCACTAAGCTATAATTAACCAACTGTCATTTCGAGAATTATCTAGGTCTAAATATCAGAATTCCAAATCTCTTTGCAAATCCTAAAGATTAAACAAGCTTTAAGTTCAAGTTTGATTTGTTCACAAAACAACTAAATCAAATCTCTTTGCAGATAGTCATTTTGCTCACCCTAGGTTCTATCAGATTATCAATTGCACTGTCGTGCCTAATCGATTAACCTAAGATCTAAGTTCCAGGTGATCAATCTAGAATTAGCTTTAATTATAAGAACAACATATGGTGAAGAACTAATTCAGATTATGAACCCTAACCAACTAATCAACCTAACATTCAAGGAGATCCCTTATTGAGAACCCTAAACCTAACATGAGATCTACTCAAACATGGAGATTGAAACAAACAACATGATTGAATAAATCTCCGAAATTAATAATAAAAGAGAAAGAAAACAAGGGTTCGAAATCTTCTTTTGAACGAACAGAGTTTCAGACTTGTCTCCCTCAGAAGCTCTCTCAATCAAAATCAAAGATATAATAAAGCTTAGAATGAAACTTAGCCTCCAAAAGGTGGCTGAAAAAACTAATTATAATGCTAAAACACGTTTTGGGGTTTCTTGTAATTATTAAAGTCTTCTGGACCAAAGTGCAGAATCTTCAAACTTGTGAAAAGTCGCGAGTCTTCTCTTCATGCGAACAATATTGACCGACAACATTAGTGGTATCGATCGATACACTGCTTATATGTCGACTCTTCAGATTGGTGTCGGTCGACACCAAGACCTCAAATCGACCCTTAGATCCAGAATACTTCAATATCTCCAATTTAGCTCCAAACGTACCTAAACCTGCAAAGACTCGAAAAGACTCCAAAAATACTAGAAAACACTATAAATAAGACCTATATCATGGTTAAAAGCGGGTAAAAACCATGATATATCAAAGGCTCTTTCCAAGGATCAACCACCAGCGTCTCTCCTGTGACAATAGTGATGCAAGAGACGTGTTTGAGAGCTCTGATATGCTCAAATTAATACCCTATAAGTACTAAAGGAATTGTTGTAGTATATGGAGGGGTCGAACACAAGAACTCATGATATCACACAATAGATTAAATAGATTCGAATTAAGCTAAACCAAAAGATGTAATTGAAACCAATACGTAAATTAAAAGTGTTGTAAGTCGATTGGGAGAAAGATAGATTCAGGGTAATTCTCAGGAATTCAATGAATGTAGATAAACTAACTAACATGATTCAGATTTAGCGCGGTTCTTGAACTCAAATCACTAAAGTATAGCTAACCAACTCTCGTTGCGAAAACTATCTAAGTCTAAATCCTAGAATTCCAAATCTCTTTGCGAATCCTAAAGTCTAAACCAGCTTTTAATTTAAGTTTGATTTGTTCACAAAACAACTAAACTAAATCTCTTTGCGAATAATTATTTTGCTCACCCTAAGTTCTATTAGGTTTCTCAATTGCACTCTCGTGCCTAATCGATTAACCTAAGATCTATGTTCCAGATTCGTCAACCTAGAATTAGCTTTGAGAACAACCTATGGTGAAGAACTAATTCATATGGTGAATCCTAATCAACTAATCAACCTAGCATTCAGAGAAAACCCTTATGAGAACCCTAAACCTAAAGTGGATCTACTCAGACATGGAGAATGAAAACAACATGATTGAATAGATCATAAAAGAAATTAATAAGAAACAGGTGTTCTGAGTTCTCTTTCCAAAAACCAAAGTAAAATCAAGCATAAAATAAAGCATAGCCATCAAAGTGGCTGTAAAATCCTAATAAATAACCTAAGTCACGTTTTGGGGCTTCTTGTAAATAATAAAATCTTCTGGGCAATTTTGCAATTCTTCAACTCTTCATTAAAGTCGCGGCTCGTGTCTTGCTGTAGTGAGTATCGACTGATACTAGTCAGTATCGATGGATACTGAGGCTTCAAATCGGGTACTCAGCTACACGAACCTATGCTTTGCTCCCAAAATGCTCCAGAAAGCTCTAATATCTCTAATTATGCTCCAAACGTGCTAAAACATGTGAAAGACTCTAAAACACTACAAAATAGTAGAAAGACTCTATAAAACGGACTTATATCATGGCTTAAAAGGGGTTAAAACCATGATAAATCAACTTCCCCAGACTTAGCCTTTGCTTGCCCTCAAGCAAACATAATGCTTAACCATAGAAAGAGGTTTGAAAACACGGAGACTCACCTGTTCTTGAAACATTGCTATGGCCTTTTTCCTTAGTGCTCCACATATCACCTAACCAGATCCAAATCTAACCACCATGTACTTCTCCGTAGACATTCACAGCTTCCCAGACTACACACATTATTTCACAGCATCATTCTAATAAAACCCTCATCGCCAGTTTTGTCGCTGTGATCAATGCCAAGAACCTTCTAGCTTTTTTCCCATACAATATCATGACAAAAGAATTACCCAATTTCACACTTTTGGTATCATTTTCTCTCCCCCAGACTTATTTCGTATTATGTTCTTTTTTTTTAGATCTGCATATACACATCAAGGTATGAGAAGCGAGTATTGATGGTGTTTGCCACCTAATCCCCGGTTCTTCCCTCTCAATGTATCAAAGGATGTAGGCGAATAATGGCATCATAGGAAAATCCTAGCCTCGCTTCCAATCCTTTGTGTGATCATTCCTCACCAAGTAAAATAATAGGATCGCTGGAAACATTCCTAACCCTCTACTCAGGAGAAAATCATCTCATCTTTTCATGCACTTATTTTTTCTTTTTAACTTATAACATGGGAGAGAGATACTATTACTTTTAAACACATGGGTTCCTTTGTCAAATATGAATGAGGAATCAAGCTCTATGAATACTAACCACGTCGATGAAGTGCAAAAATTTGGCTCAGGCTTTAAAGAACTTTGCTGGAAACATGAGTGTCTTCTAGTTAACTGGTCAGCCTTTGGATTTTTCATTAGTCCGATCTAGAACTGATTCTGTAACAGTGGTCACTTAGAAGTAGAGTCAGAACAAAAGAGTCAAGAAACGATCATAGTCTCCAACAAATTTTGACTCAATAAAACGACAAATGACTCAAAAACAACTGACTATAAGAAAAACAAACACAATGTCAGCGACTACCTCCCCCAGACTTGAACAACACTGTCCCCAGTGTTATCTAGTCTAGAGTCAGTAAAAGAAATCAAATGGACGAAGTTGGAATTATGGAAAAAGAAAAATCCACCGTTATGGAACGGGGAGTGTCGACCGACACACAACCTGGTATCGAGCGATACCATGCTTAGGTAGACACATAAACTTCTTTTCATCGTCATTGATCCATGTGGTGTCGATCGATACCAGGTGGTATCGGTCGATACCGATCCTCTGTAACTGATTCACGCAAAACACAAGACACAAAACATAAAACCAAAAACAAAAACAAAAACAAAAGACTTATATACAGACTTACCAGTGGGTTGCCTCCCACCAAGCGCTTGTTTTAAGTCAGTAGCTTGATTCTGGCTCATGTGATCATTCAGGAGAAGATTGAGAACTTACTCCCAGGCAAGTTCTACAACTAGACACTTCCAGCTTCAGAGTTCTGCTCAACATGCTCTCCACAACCTCCTTTCCTTTCTCTTTCAGCTCCGAAGTAAGAATGACTCTAGCCTTTGAGAATGGTTTTGAGGTTCCTTTGTACTTCACCTTGTATTCAATCGAATCCCCATCACACTTCTGAGGGATTAAAGTCATAGAAGCAGCACCCTTCACTCCTTTGCTCTTCACCTTCTTCATTGCCTTAGATGTTTTGACGTCTTTCTTGGTGATGACAGAAGGACTATTTAGAAGGTCTATGACAGTTGGCTCGTCAAGAGGCTCTTCCAAAAGATCAACTACCAACGTCTCTCCTGTAACAATGGTGATGCAAGAGATATGTGTGGGAGTTCCTCTAGTAGGAATGACTTTGTAGTACACCTCCTTGTCAATGTACGAGATCGAGATTCTCTTGCCGGGTGTGTCTATAATGGCACCAACCGTAGCCATAAACGGTCTTCAAAGATTCAACTGCGTACTAGATTTTGCATTCATCTCCACAACCTGAAAATCAGCAGGAACCATGCAATCTCCTACGTTAACCAGCAAATCAGGGATTGTACCATATGGAAGTGAGGTGGAACAGTTCGCGAATGTGATATATGTCTTGGGAGATTAAATATCAGCTTTCAATCTCTCTGCAATTGCCATTGACATGACATTGACGCTAGCCCCCGAGTCAACGAGAGACTCTTTGAATTCAACTCCAGAGATAGAGCATGGAACTGAGAATATTCATGGGTCTTCCGTCTTAGTCAGCTGCTTCAATGGAGGTGGTGTACTTCTGGCCTTGATGAAGAGTGCATTAATCTCTTCCAGAGTTTCTCTGCAATCTTGGAAGTGACTCAGCAGAGGGCGGTACTCTAGAGCTTCTTCAAAAGTCAGTGTGTAGGGAATCTTTCGTACCATCTTCTCAAAGCCAATCAGCTGCTTTGGAGAAATGGGGTCTCTGAGGTGTCTCGGTGGCAAGGGGTATGGCGCCTTAGGTTTGTAAACCCTTTCTGCACTCAACTCGGGGTTCGTTTCAACAACTGAACTGGTATCGACCGAAACAGGGGTGGTGTCGATCGATGCTTTCGCTCTGGAATCGTCCCTGGTAGAACTTTGGAAGTGTGTCGATCGATACAAGGGAGTATCGGTCGACACAGGGATGGTGTTCGAAATCTCATCGTCATCCTCGGCAGGATTGACGAAAATTTCTGCAGTTGAACTCTTCTGCACTCCTGGGTGTACCTCTTTTCCACTCCTCGAGGGGATAGCAGTGACGTATTCGTTCTATGAATGAACCATCAGTCCCTTGACAGTTGCTGCAGTCTGGGCTACCTGAGTATCCAGAATCTTCTGATGAATAATGAGAGCCTCAATTTTGCCATTCAGATCAGTGTACAAGGCATCCAACCTCCCGTTGAAATTCACTGTCATCTTCTCCTGCCCTTGAACCAGCTGTTCAAGTATAGACTCAATCTTGCTCTCAGAAGTTTGGGGTGGTGTGGGTGGGCATTGATACATTTGATCTTGAAATCCAACTCCACCAATGTAGTTAACATATTCCTCTTCATCCTCTTCAGCAAGATGAACAGCCTTCTACAGCTTGCCCATCAACAAATTATGCACCAAATCCAGCTTCGCATGCACTTTAGCAATTTGCGATCCATCAACACCTCCGTGCAGCCTTTTCCGCTCGAGATCAGCACTCTTGGCGCTATTGCTAGATGCCAAGTTCTCAATGAGCACATACGCATCGTCAGGATACCTCGTGTAGAAATTTACATTGCTCGCAGCATCTAGAGCCATCTGATACCTCCAATCAATCCCTCTGAAGAAGATTCCCAGCAACCGAACCTGAGTGAATCCGTGATATGGACACGCACCCAAGCAGCCTTAAGTGCCTCTGTCGGTCCTTGAAAAAACTGAGAGATCTTGTTCCTGAGCTCATCGGATCTCGCATCATCGAAGAAGTTGTTCAGGAATGCCTTCTTCGTGTCTTCCCAAGTATTCAGCGACCCAGTAAGCAACTGGTTCAGCCAGTAAGTTGCATCTTCAGAAAGAGAGTATGGAAAAAGCTTGCAGAAAATGAACTCATAAGGCACTCCATTGTACTTGATGCTAGTGACCAAGTCCTCAAACCTCTCGATGTGATCCATGGGGTGCTCGTGAGGAAGACCATGATAAGGGTGCTGACCCACAAGAGTGTAATATGCAGGCTTCAACTCAAAGTCATTCCTCTGGAAGGTGGGAATGCGAATCGCATACCGATTGGCATAGAATTGACCGGGCCTATTGTACTCACCAATCGTCTTGGCACGATTTACCACAGCATTCCCAATATTACTGCGCAGCAGGCGCGACAGCCTCATCAACAACAACTGCAGGGATAATCGCGTTTCCCTCTCCATCAAGTAGATGCCCTACTTCATTGCGCTTGCGACCCTCTTGGTCTCTCAAAACTCCAGCTTCGTCTTGAATTAGAACCATTGGGTTGTTCATCTCTGTTGGCTTATTCTCTTCCTTGAAACACAAAAGTCAAGAACACATAAGTAGCTAAAAATTGAAAAACAAAACAAAATAAAACGTTGAGTATCGACCGATACTGGTTAGTATCGATCGATACCAACAAATTTAGTCGAAATTCTAATCAAAAATCTAATGGCGAAATTGAGTCCCCGACAACGGCGCCAAATTTCATATGCTCAAATTAATACCCTATAAGTACTAAAGCAGTTGTTGTTGTATATGTAGGGGTCGAACACAAGAACTCAGGATATCACACAATATATTAAATATATTCGAATTAAGCTAAATTAAAAGATGTAATTGAAAGCAATACGTAAATTAAAAGTGTTGTAAGTCGATTGGGAGAAGGATAGATTCGGGGTAATTCTCAGGAATTCAATGAATGTAGATAAACTAACTAACATGATTCAGATTTAGCGCGGTTCTTGAACTCAAGTCACTAAAGTATAACTAACCAACTCTCGTTGCGAAAAATATCTAAGTGTAAATCCTAGAATTCCAAATCTCTTTGCGAATCCTAAAATCTAAACAAGCTTTTAGTTCAAGTTTGATTTGTTCATAAAACAACTAAACCAAATCTCTTTGCGAATAGTTATTTTGCTCACCGTAAGTTCTATCAGGTTTCTCAATTGCACTCTCGTGCCTAATCGATTAACCTAAGATCTATGTTCCAGATTCGTCAACCTAGAATTAGCTTTGAGAACAACCTATGGTGAAGAACTAATTCAGATGGTGAATCCTAATCAACTAACCAACCTAGCATTCAGAGAAAACCCTTATGAGAACCCTAAACCTAAAGTGGATATACTCAGACATGGAGAATGAAAATAACATGATTGAATAGATCATCAAAGAAATCAATAAGAAACAGTTGTTCAGAGTTGTCTCTCCAAAAACCAAAGTAAAATCAAGCATAGAATAAAGCATAGCCATCAAAGTGGCTGTAAAATCCTAATAAATAACCTAAGTCACGTTTTGGGGCTTCTTGTAAATAATAAAGTCTTCTAGGCAATTTTGCAATTCTTCAACTTTTCATTAAAGTCGCGGCTCATGTCTTGCTGTAGTGAGTATCGACCGATACTAGTCAGTATCGATCGATACTGAGGCTTCAAATCGGGTACTCAGCTACACGAACCTCTGCTTTGCTCCCAAAATACTCCAGAAAGCTCCAATATCTCCAATTATGCTCCAAACGTGCTAAAACCTGTGAAAGACTCTAAAACACTACAAAATAGTAGAAATACTCTATAAAACAGACTTATATCATGGCTTAAAATGGGTAAAAACCATGATATATCAAGCTCCTCTAGTGTGGATGGCTTCGTAGAATACCCTTTTGTCGATGATAGAGAGTGAGATTCTCTTATTGGTCATGTCTACAACTGCCCCCACTATAGCCATGAATGGTCTTCCCATAATCAAAGGCATATCAGAACCTTCACTTATCTCCACAACCTGAAAATCAGTAGGAACCAAGCAATTTCCAACATTAACAAGCAAATCAGGGATGATACCATATGGGATTGTGGTAGAGGAGTTGGTGAACGCAAGAGTCGTCTAAGTAGGCTTCATATCGGCAATTACCAACCTCTCTGCAACAACCTTCGACATCAGATTCACGTTAAACCCATAATCTACTATAGATTCTTTAAATTCGACTCCAAAGATAGAACATGGAACATCAGACTTTCCGGGGTCTTCAATTTTAGACAACTGCTTCATTGGTGGTGGTGTGCTCCTTGCATTAATGAAGAGTGCTTTAATATCTTATAGAGTCTCTCTGCAATTTTGGAAGAAATCTAACAAAGGTCGGTCGTCCAAGGCTTCTTCAAATGAGATCTCATGGGGAATCCTCTTCACCAACTTATCAAAACCACTCAGCTTCTCTGCACTAATAGGCTTCATGAGGTGTCTGGGTGGCATAGGGTATGGCACCTTAGGAACATATTGTGGTGGGGTGATGGAAGCGTATTTCTTCTGTGCTGCAACAACATGTGTTTCTTCAACTCATGCATAGTCTTCATTTCTCCTTGAGCAGTGATTGCATTACAATGCTCTGTGGGATTTATCTGTACTTTTCCCGGAAGATTCCCTGGCTGTCACTTGATTGCTTCGGCATTTTGAGCAACTTGAGTGTCCAGCTTCTTCACATGAGTGCATACAGCTTAGTACTTGTTGTTGAGATCGTTGTAGATGTTATCAACCTTGACATTGATCTCCTTAGAAGATTGCTGCTAGTTGAGCAGAAGCTGTTGCATGAGAAGTTTAAGCTCATCTTGAAAGCCATTCGCAGAGCTCGCATGAACTTTGAATGGGGTTGGTGATGCTGTCTAGAAGGTGTTGAATGGTTGTTTCTGCTGAAACCCACCTTGGAAATTGTTCTGACCTTGAAAGCCCTGAGAAAAACCTCAGGCGCCAGCGTTCTGCACAAATGTCCTCCATTGGGGATGTTGAACTTGCTAGAGATATACTTGATCTTGGGGGTTTTCGACGTTGGTGCTTCTGTAGGACATATTTGGGTGATTCCTGTAATTCTGGTTGAAACCTCTGTTCTGCATGTACCCCTGCCCACTCACGTAGTTCACCTCCTGTTGCTCATTAGTTTCATCCTCAGCTAATCCCTGACATAAAATTTCATCTCCTGCCTCTTCGCAAGACTGCACACCTCTCTGATTTCCCTTCAGCAGGAAGTTCACTTTTGCAGTCAGCTCATCAATCTTCTGCGACTCCGCACTGTTGACACGTTTAGACCTGTCTTACTCAGGGCAGCGATTTCCAGAACTTGCAGCCAAGTTCTCTATCAACTGGTACGCTTCTTCCTTAGTTTTGGTCATGAAGTCTCCATTGCTCGCAACATTAAAAGCGTGCTTATAATCCCATTCAACTCCATCTTAGAAGATGCTAAGAATCTGCCCATCCGAGTACCCATGGTGAGGGTACTCTCTGCGGTACTCTCTGAACCTCTCTCAAGCTTTGCAAAAGGACTCTCCATTCTTTCCATGTAATCAACGACCCATGTGGAAGTGACTTGAGTCATCTCAGTGCCTTATCCGCCAAAGAAAAATTGAAGAGCTTGCACTTGAGGTAATCAGCTGGTACCCCATTCGACTTGGTAGTGCTGCAGATTTCTTCAAAGTTCTCAATGTCGTCCATTGGATGCTCTGCAGGGAGACCATGAAACAAGTGCTGCTTCAGCAATGCAATCATCTAAGGTTTGATCTCATAATCTTACCTCGTAATAGCTGGTGGATGGATGTCAGCTCTGTTCTGGTAGAAAGCATGAGGCGTGTCCAAGTCCCCAATGGCAGGCTGTTGTTGTTGCTGTTGCTGTTGCTGCTGCTGTTGTTGTTGATTCAACTGCTGCACTTGTTGTTGCAGCCTTTGGAGTTCAGCAGCTGCAACGTTTTGTTGTTCGTTGTTCTATTCATCCATGATGACGGGAATTGATCTTGCCCTTCGGTTCGTTCGTTCTAACCTTGCTAGCTCTTCGTTACTGAGCTCGCAAAGGTTTTCAGATCCCCTACTTCTGGTAACTCTATTCAGTTTTTCTGCTGGTCACCTGAAACGCGAAAAGAAAATAAAATAGAATATAATATATTAGTAAATCTTAGGCTAAATTTCAAATTAAGAATTGAAGGTAACGCTATTGGTCCCCGGCAACGCCACCAAATTGATTTAAGCGTTTTCACTCAGTCAATTAAAACTAAAGTTCACACTACCGCAATCATAACGGTTGTCAATGCAGTACTTTAGGATCGAATCCACATAGACCAAGATTACACTACTATTCTCACAATTATGAGATTAATCTAAGACAGAAATATGGTTTGTTTTAGAAAAGTAACAAGAACAATTTAAACGTTGTAAATTCAATAAAGGAAAGGCGTTTGGTCGAGGGTTTATTCACAGGAATCCAGAGACCATAAATCAGACAACTATTCAGGGAATAATTAAAAGCAAGTTTCAAACATAAATATCTAACCAATTCACTTCCGTGATCATGGTTACTAAATCTAGCAACCTAAAATCCTAACTTCCGTTGGCATAGAATTCTAGATCAGCATTAACGAGCTGGTTCAATATGTTCACGAATCGTCTTAATATCAACTTCCACAGGCTAAGGACAATTCGCACACTTATGTTCTTTCTAGCAACCTAAGACACTTCCGCACTCTTAGATTGCCCTAGTTCATAGACCTAGCGGTCAGCTCAAGTCTAAGCAATAAAAACAACAATAAACGAAAACCACAAAAGATAAATCCCTATCTGTGTATCTGTGTCTAATTCAATGACTCATGGATCCCCTTGAAGGCCCTAACCTAACTATGGAACTACTCAGACATAGTAACGAAGAACAAGCAAGGAGATGAAGAAATCATAATATAAATAAAGAGAGAAAGAGTTTAGAATTCTTCTCAATAGATGCACATATTCTTCTCCAAAGCTTACAATGATTCAATAGCAAAAAGTCTGAATAGAATAAAAAGGTGGCTGCCTCCAAAAGGCTAAAAATAGAGTATATATAGGTCTAGATCGAAGTCATTGAGTTTGTTTTTGTTGTAAGAATTAACTCGGTTACAAATTACAAATTACTATCCACCATCTTATGGTTTAGGAATATAATTTAGATTTTTGATCCGGGGATTAAAGAATTTAGGGTCAATGAAGATGATGTTCGGCGAATTTGTGATTTAAGTTCGATTTTCTTCGGTGATTTAACTCTGCTGGATATGGCATTACTATGGGAAGAAATACCATGGAAATCGCCATGGGGGAGGGAGGTTTTGGAGCGGAAGATGCAACTTTTTTTTTGTATGGCGACATTCGTACAGTCGTTGAAAATTGACAATCTCAAGTTTTTTTTCTACCGAAAGAATCAATAAATTGTGTTCTTTTTCGAATAATATTTTTAGTTCTTACTTGGGAATGTGTCAATGTAATACAACATGAGAAATGATGGATAATAGCCAAAGATGAAGATCGCATCAGATCGAATGTGAATATGAGGAAAGGAAGTGTGAACACTCTCTCAGCGAGTAAATTTTTTCGGAGAAAAGAATCGTCAAAATTCACTTTCGTTGTTATATTGCTTGGTATGTTTACTTTTATGTATTGTTGTTTATATGTATTTTGATTTTTATATAAATAAAAATGATAAAAAAATGGGGTTAAATTGTAAATTTTTATAAATATAATGTATTAGTGATAAATTAGAAATAGAATATACTTTGAATATTCATTTTTGAAGTAAAAAATAGAGTAATACATTATTACATTGGAGTGAAACAAACCTCTATTATAGAATACTCTATTTTAGAGTAAAAAATAGATGAATACATTGGAGATGGTTTAATATTTTACTTTGGTACACCTACACAATAGATTTGTGAGACTAAGTTAAAGCTATATAATTGTTTGTTTTGGGTTTTTGAGATGCCAATCAGACAAAAAATAATAACTAGGTTTAGTATGAAACATGTAAAGAAGACAATTACAAAAATCGTATGAACAAGGGATAAGCAAAGTGGAATAAGGTTACACTGTTTTCCAATTTCTTGTCAAAAAATTAAAATAAATATGGACTATTAGTCTATTACCGCTGATCGACATATGTAGAGAAAACGTGGTTGCATAAAACTAAAACTAAACGGCTGTGTTTTGGTATGAAGAAATAGTCAATGGTCTATTCATAAAACTAAGATTTGGCACCAAAAAGCGGGGAATAGCTCCTCTTAGAAGAGTTATAAAAGCGACTAAGAAGGAGATTGATGATTGTTGTTGTGTGCAACAGACACAGAGAGATAGAGAGATGAACGACGCGGATGTGTCAAAGCAGATACAACAGATGGTCCGGTTCATCCGGCAAGAGGCGGAAGAGAAAGCTAACGAGATCTCCATCTCCGCCGAGGAGGAATTCAACATCGAGAGACTTCAGCTTCTCGAGACTTCCAAGCGAAAGCTACGTCAAGAGTATGACCGCAAACTCAAGCAGGTCGATATCCGCAAGCGAATGTGAGCAAATCACCTTTAGTTTTTCACCTTCCTTCTCTTGCAGGCTTTGCGAGTAAGTCCATTCCATTTTTTCTTTGCAGCGACTACTCCACGCTGCTGAATGCAAGTAGGATCAAGTACCTTCAAGCACAGGACGATGTTGTCACCTCCATGAAAGACTCTGCGGCTAAGGACCTTCTCCGTTTCTCCAACGACAAGAACGCTTACAAGAAGCTTCTCAAGGGTCTCATCCTTGAGGTATCTTTTTATTTATCTATCTATCATCCTTTTCTCCTCAATATGGACACTTCTTTTCCATTATCAGTACTGTGTGTGTGTACCTAGAGTTTGCTGCGCCTGAAAGAGCCATCAGTGCTACTGAGATGCAGAGAGATGGACAAGAGGGTTGTTGAATCGGTCATCGAGGATGCTAAAAAGAAGTACGCGGAGAATGCCAAAGTTGCGTCTCCTAAGATCACCATCGATGACAAAATCTTCCTCCCTCCACCTCCTAATCCTAAGCTCGCTGATTCCCACGACCCTCATTGGTAATCTTTCTTCGTCTCTCTATCTCTCTCTCGCTCGGTCTCTTTTGTTCGTTTATGGAATATCACTATGTATGAACAATGAATGGATAAGCTCGGGGGGAGTGGTGCTGGCCTCTCAAGACGGCAAAATTGTCTGCGAGAACACTTTAGACGCACGCCTGGACGTCGCCTTCCGACAGAAGCTTCCTCAGGTTTGGTCTTTTTCGCTTAAGGATGTTCTTCTTTTCTCATCATTTTTCCAATCTCTCTCGTTAATTGTCTTTCTCATCTCTGCAGATCCGGAAGTGCCTCGTCGGAGCTCCTGAAACTTCAAGAGCATGATCTCGCCAACCCAAGCTTACTCTCTTGCTTAGGTCTAAATAAGCGACGCCGACATGATCGTCACTTTTTGTCTTTTAAGAAAGAGTTTTTGCTCGTCTCATTCTTTTCATCTTGAAAATGTTGTCAAGAGAGAATAATAGCTGTTGAAGATGACTCAGCAGCGAAGCTATTGTGTTATATATGCTCTCTTTTTAAGTCAATTTCCTCTAGAATATTATTGAGAAATCGCAATCCAATACCTGCAAAATATTTCACGAGATGTACACTCAGGAACCATCCCATTTTGTTGAGAAAATATCCCTCTACTTCAAACGTCTCTCTCTCAACCATTCTTCAGGATGATTCTGGATCTATTTACGTAGGTCATTTTTCATTCCTCTCATTGAGGTATGTTGTCGATTCATAGACATACACGGGAACCACTTTGGTTCTTCTTATTGGCACTTGTCCTTATCTACAACTTCGATGGATACACTACAAGAAAACTGCATATTTCCAACGAAAATTTACGACGATTTAAAATCGTCGTAATTGACCAACGACATTACCATGGATTTACGACAAAAAATGGTTTCGATGTAAATCCGTCGTAAATATTTGTCGTCTTAAAATCGTCGTAATTTTACGACGTATGTATGACGATATCAAATTTCGTCGTAATATCGATGTAATTTTACATCGGATTTACGACAAATATAACTTTCGCATATTACGTTGTAAAATTGATGTAATTTTACATCGGATTTACAACAATCAATATTCGAAGTAAATTAACGACGATTTCACGTCGATTGGTTCCAGTTAGGTAGAATACTTTTTAATTGGCTTAACTAATTATTTACATCGAATTTAGTCGTTGTACGTCTGTCGTATATTCGATGTAAATTTGTTGTAATTTTATTTCGATATAATTTCGTTGTAAATTTCCGTTGCAATTCCGTTAGTAATTTTGGAAAATTTTCTATAAATACATCATAACTTCAAACGTAAATCCACACAAAAGAAAACAAATACATAAAAAAAACACTCACAATTTTTTTTTATAAAATGTCTATATACGATCTACGAAGATGGATGTATACGCAAAAGGATTCGGAGGGAGCGTTGACGAAAGAATTCAAAGAGGGGCTTGAAATATTCATGTATCAGGCAGGAAATATGCAAATAACCCTGGAAAGCGGTAAGATGTTCTGTCCTTGTGGTAAATACAAGAATACGAGATATATTCTTATTGAGACGGTGTGGAAGTATTTACTAAATGGAGGGGTTATGGCACAATATTATGTTTGGTATCAACATGAAGAGGGTTTTGAAAAGATGACTCAAGCATGTGCTAGTAGTAGTAATTATCAAGGTCATGTAGATTTTGATCAGGGTAGTAGTTATCATCTTGGTGAACATCAATTTGATCAGGGTCAAGATCATGATAGGATGCATGTCATTGTTACTGATGCATTTCATCAAACAAATCCTGATAATAGTGTTGAGTAACCCAACGTAGATGCGAAACGGTTTTATGATATGCTAGACGCTGCAAATCAGCCACTCTACGATGGATGTAGAGAAGATCAGTATAAATTGTCGTTAGCAGCTAGGATGATGACAATTAAAATTGATCATAAGTTTGCGGCCTAAATCATCAAAAGATTCACCCGTCACTTTACGTATACGTCGTAAAGTCGCCGTAAATTACCATCGAAATTACGACGGATCCGTCGTAAAATCGTCGTAATATTAGAAAACATTAAATTTACGCGCGGGAAAATTCTGATTGGTTTAATTTTTGGTTTTAATGTTACGACGATTTTACGACGTGTCCATTGTAATTTAACATCGAAATTACGACGGATCCGTCGTAAAATCGTCGTAAATAGAAAACATTAAATTTATCCCGGGTGGGGAAAAAAACTGATTGGTTTAATTTTCGGTTTTAATTTTACGACGGTTCCGTCGTAAAAGCGTCGTAAATTACCATCGAATTTACGACGACCACAAACTCTATATATACGAGCCGAGCTTTCTTCTCTTCTTCGCTCATAATCAAAAACCAAATCTCTCTCCTCACAAACTATCTCTCTCTACGAGCTCATATCTGTTTTTTTTTTGTAATTAGATAATTATTAGGATTGTAATTATTAGATAGAATTGTAGTTATTATATAGAATTATAATTATTAGATAGGATTGAAATGATTGGATTATATTTTTGATATTCGTTAATCTTGTTATTAATTAGTTTTATATAATTTTTTTAGATATATATGGGGCCACGTAAAACTCACTATCACATGTTTATGGGTCACGAGTCGGGACCGAATACTAATTCGGAAGTCCAGTCATCTTCTGCCACACCGTCCGTGATTCCGAATTCTGGGTCTTCACCAGTGCCGCCGCCACCTCCAACTGAACCTCGACCTCCATTGATATATGCAGAATACACAGTGCATGATTTTTTGCTTTCGCCGGGTCATGATGCTTTACCCCGGTTAGATCCGAAACGGCCGCCGAATACTTTTTGGTACGTAACTTCATTTTTTTTTAACATTGTTTTTTTTACTAATAATTATCGTTTTATTTCTCCGGTTTAAGGAAGATAACAAAGTCGGACGGTGTGTGTCTGACACCATTAAAGGCCATTTCCAGGAACATTACCACAATTTTTCTGAGGTTCCGGACGACGTAATCGAGACGTGGTTCAAATGTTTCGCGGTAATTTAATCGTTTCTAATTGTTTTTTGAGAATTAATAATTTTTATTTAATCATTTCTAATTCTTTTGTGTTTTTATAGCAAAAATGACACTGGGACATTGAGATCAACGAGATGGTGAAGACGTATTTTAAAAAGAAAGGAAAATTGCGGCTCAATAATACCGTCTTCGATTGGAAGAGGAAGTGAGAAGTTGATGGCGATAACGCGAAGCCCCCATACATGTCTTCTGAAGTGTGGAACGGCTTGAAGGCGTACTGGACTAATCCGCATTCGCAGATAGTGGCTGGCAAGTGTTCGGCTTCTCGTAACACTGTCGGTCCAGACGGTCTTTCGGCAGTTATGGCACATATTTTGGGTCAAACATTTTTTGCGGGAAGGCGTCTTCAAATGGTTTGATTTTTTTGGTTATTTTGTTATCAATTAAAATTAACCATTAACCGTTTCATTTTTTTTGGAATGTCGTTTTGTTAGGCAAACGGAGGCGAACTTCCTTCTATTACCCGTGTTTTTGAGGAAACTCACAAAAAGAAAGATTGTTTTTTTTGTGGATCCTCGAGCGGAGAAGGTCAACAATGACGCTATGACAATGAGCGTCAAACTCAGTTCTCTCAGCAGCTATCATCTAGTAGCTCGGTCCAATCAACTGCGGCTTTGACCACAACCCAGATGGACGAGATATACGAATATGTAATAATAATCAAATTATATTTTTACGGAATTATTTTGTATTCAATTTATTAAATTTAGCTTTTTTTTTTAAGGTTGCCCTGAAGAAAAAGGACATAATTTTAGGGATATGATCGATCCGAGATAGTGTCGTCGCCTCGTCTTCCTCACGTCATCGTTTTGAGGATCCGGCTGAGTTGCGGAACGAGTTAAACACCGCCAAATCCAAGATCAACACTTTGCGGGCTAGGCAACTAGTATACGATGAGAAGATCCAAGGATACGATAGGACGATCCAAGGATACAACTCTCTCTTTGATATTATTGATGCGAGTAACCCCGCTTTGGCGCCCACACTGAGGCAGCAGCAATCATCGACATCGGGCCCAAGGGATGAGCACCACAACGAGGTAATTTTCGTCGTAATTTTGATGTAACTTGACGATGATTTTACGACGATTATCGAGTTAGGATGAACGATTTACGACGAATTGGCACTCGTCGCTAATCCGTCCCAAAGCCTGTTTTACATCGATTTTACGATGATTATGTCTATTGTAAAATGCTTGTTTTCTTGTAGTGGTAGTCATCTCGTTATATTCAACTGTTGTTTACGTCTAAATAAAGACAATCCTTATCTAGCGAAACGTAACTACGATCACGTTTTTCATCTCATCGATGACTACTCTCAGTTCATATTAAAAGGTTGTGGTATAAGACTTTCGGAAGCCGAAGAGATCAACACAGACATTGAAACTGCAGATCAAGTGTATAGAGACAGCAGTGAAGACATAGAGATGCAGGAAGCGAATCATTCACATCAATTTAGTAGAGTGGATTCCTTAGAGGTATCTCTTATTAGTTATTGTTACCAAGCTAATTCACCCTACAAACTATCAGACCATAAAACCAAAAAAAAACTATCAGACCACCCACAAACTCCAAACAAATATTTTATTATAATGTTCTTATTATATATATGACATGAGCTTCTTCTTTTTTAACGCTGAATTTCATTAATCATCAAAGACAGTAACATAAAGTTTCAAAGGAAAAAAAACAAAAACAAAAACGAATCAGAATACCAGTAGGTACCTTACATCACAACTCAAAAGAGAAAAGACCTTGAAATAGACAAGGGATAGGGAGTTGTGACAGGAGTTTATTGTAAATAATTTGATAGCAACATTAGTAACCAGGAGGCCACAAACCACAACAATAGCATACCCTAGGGACAACAATAGCAGAAGCTAGGGTTTGTTCCTTGGGCATTAAACGCCGTGCATGCACTCTTCAACCCTTTACCTTTCTTCTTACACAAAGACGCACAATCTTGAACACATGTCTTAAGTGGATATCCGATACATTTGTTGCTTGTTTGCTGCATATTCCCCATCACTCCTGTTATCATTATATTTAAAATATAAAATTTCAGTTTCAATAATTAAAATGGAAAATTAGTGTTTTTCGTTTCAGGAAAAATATGTTTGAGGAGTACGTAGCTTGACAAATATCACACAAATTTACATAAAAAAATCCATAGAGAATCAATATTTTAAAATAAAAAATGTAGCTTCACATTTATCTATGCAGCACGAAGTGAAAAAGAATTTACGATGAAAAAAATGAAAAAACAATGGAAATATGTTCTACCAGTTTATATCACAATAATTTTTCATAATATATCAAAACCATATATTTTGTTGTAGATGAAAGAATTAACCAAAATAGTTTAAGAAATTCTATAAATACCTTTGGGGATTGGTTTCCTATGTCTAGCAACTTAATTTTCTAGATATGGTATGAATTTGACATAAAAAGAGAAAAATTTGATATTATGGAACTTGTAGTAAAAATAATTTTGATACAATTCTATATAACTTCAATGAACAGGTATTTTAAAGAAATAGTAAGATTCAAAATCAGTTTCTTGTAAAATGATTACATGTAATATATTAAGATGATTCTTAATGTATATACAAACCTAGCACAAGAATGATGAAGAAAGTTAGAATAGTAAACAAGAGTTGAAAGGGTTTCTTCATCTTAGATGTAGAAATGAACTGATCGTGGTGATTTAAAAATTAAAAGGAATGAAGAAATTGTATTTATAGAGAAAAGAAGTTAGATGCATTCTATACATTGAAACATATACTAATGTAAGCTAACTAACTTTTAAAATTCCGATTTAAATGGATCTTGATTTACTATTTCTCATCTGA
Source organism: Eutrema yunnanense (assembly GCA_002933935.1). Taxonomy (NCBI): domain Eukaryota; kingdom Viridiplantae; phylum Streptophyta; class Magnoliopsida; order Brassicales; family Brassicaceae; genus Eutrema; species Eutrema yunnanense. Next base: position 27,965 of record PKML01054267.1, read on the forward strand.
TATGTTCAAGCATTAGACTCGCTCACTTTTATAATAAAATATACAATTTAAATAAAAAGGATAAAAATTCATTGGAAAAAAAAACACAGGCACACTGGTATATGTATATAGAGTGTTTTGGTAATAAATATTGACCAACAACTGTTGTCAAGAGAGTCAATTTCCTCTAGAATATTCAGCAGCGAAGCTATTGTGTTATATATGCTCTCTTTTTAATTCAATTTTCTCTAGAATATTATTGAGAAATCGCAATTCAATACTTGCAAGATCTTTCACGAGATATACACTCAGGAACCATCCCATTTTGTTGAGAAAATATCCCTCTACTTCAAACGTCTCTCTCTCAACCATTCTGCAGGTTGATTCTGGATCTATTTACGTAGGTCATTTTTCATTCCTCTCATTGAGATATGTTGTCGATTCATAGACATACTCGGGAACCACTTTGGTTCTTCTTATTGGCACATGTACTTCTCGACAGCTTCGATGGGTAGTCATCTCGTTATATTCAACTATTGTTTACGTCTAAATAAGGACTATGCTTATCTAGCGAAACGTAACTACGATCACGTGGATATAGTACAGTTTCATCTCACCGAGTTAGCAGAGTGAATTCTTTAGAGGTATCTCTTATTAGTTATTTTTTTTCAAGAGTAAACTAAAACTGTTATAAATAATAAGGTCACGTTTGATTGTTTTTATTAGAATACTTGGTTGAACCGGTTACGTTTGGTTATTAAAGCAGATTTAGTTATGCGGTTACCCACTTTTCTATTTTTTTATTTTATTTAAATTAAAAAACTTAAGATATAAAGCAAAATTTAGAAATATACAATAATTTTAATATAACGAAAAAGTAGTAAGATTTTTTTATTCACACAAAAATTTGTTTAGTCATTTAGACTCTTATTTAAAAATGTTTCGCCAAAATTTTTTATTAATAGTTCAAAAATATTTTTTTGAACGTGTGTATGTAAATAATTTTAAAATTTTAGTTAAGTGAATAATTAATGTTTGGAAGTAGGTATAGCATGGAAATTGGGAAAAAAATTAAATTTTTCATTTAATAAAAAGCAATTGGATTAATAATATATATTACTAATTTACGTAATTGTTTTTTTAATAATAAATGAATTGTATTTTCCTACAGATATTTTAAACTAAAATTAAAATATAATATTGTAATTATATCTTAAAGATATTTTTGAGATTAAATTAAAATATCAATAAAATAATTTTTAATTTATATTGCACCAAATTAACTGTTTGACAACAAGAATAAAAAGAATGAAATAGTAGTGATCCAAGATAGAAATAGATTTATATGCATTTTTTTCTTGTTTGGACACTAAAATGTCTATGTTTTAATAGATTAGATTTTAAACATATATATATATATATTGTTTTTAATCATCAAAAAGTACCTTAATATTTATTTTTATTATCTTTATCTGGAACTTAAGCAACATTGGTTCATTAATGTTTCATTACAATAAAACACCCGCATTTCTGATGGGCTTCAATCCGTCGGAAATTTCCGACAAAATACCGAGGGAATACCATCGATTATAATCCTCTCGAAAATCGGTCGGAAATTTTTGACGGTTTGAGGGTCGTCGGAAATTGATCGGAATATTCCGAAGAATTTTCGACGAAATTTAGACGAATTTATAATCACCAGTATTCCTTCGATATTTCGTCGGAAATTCCCGACGGATTGAAGCCCGTCGGAAATCGGTGGAGAAATTCCGACCGCACTCCGAGGGATATATAGCCGTCGGAACTTTCCGACCGATTTCCGACGGATATATATTGATATATCATGGTTTTTACCCTATTTAGACCATGATATAAGTCCTTTTTATAGAGTCTTTCTAGTGTTTTGTAGTCTTTTAGAGTCTTTTACAGGTCTTAGCACGTTTGGAGCATTATTGGATTTACTGGAGTTTATTGGAGCACTTTGGAGAAGAAGCTGAAGTTGTGTTGCTGAGTACCTGATTTTCACGGCCAGTATCGATCGATACCCCCTGGTATCGATCGATACCCAGCGTAGCAGACACAACCCGCGAGTCTTTCTAAGACTTGAAGAATTACAAAAGTGCCCAGAAGACTTTAATATTTGCAAGAACGCCCAAAACGTGATTTAGGTTATAAATAGGAGTTTTACAGCCACTTGTTTAGGCTATGCTTTATTTTGCTTGAGTTTAAGAGAGATTTTGGTGAGAGATACAAGTCTGATTTCCCTTCGTCCGAGATCAGATCTCAAACCTTGTTTATCTTTCTGATTTTATATAGAGTATTTATTCAAACATGTTTATTAATTTAATCTNTATAATTTATTGAGTGATTTCTGTGGATCATTGTGTTCGACCCCTAGTTAGACTACAACTACTGCTTTAGTACTGTTAGGGTATTAAATTGAGCATATCATATATCTGTTAATGTATCCGTTGTAGTAGTCGTTATATAGCCGTTTGAAATTTAAACATCCATCTGAAACTCGCTGAATATTTCTCTATAAATATTTCTCCCCCTCATTCACAAAATTCACAACAAACACAAAGAAAACAAAATTACACAATGTCTTATTTTTGGTCGTGGATGGACAAACCTTTGCGTGATCCCGCGACGGGGGAATTGACAGATGAGTTCGCACAAGTTGTGGAAGAGTTCATGAATTTTGCGACAAACAATAGCATGACATCGGAATACGGTAATATGTATTGTTCTTGTACTAAATATCGGAATCATAGATTAGTCTCTGTTAGAGAAGTAAGGAAGCACTTATATATGACTGGATTTATGTTTGGTTACAAGATTTGGTATAGCCACAGAGAAACTGATTCAATGGTGCAATATTATGGTAATTATGGTAGCACATCGGATAGGTTTGGTAGTACTTCGAGTACTAGGTAAAAGGAACCAACACCGGAAATAGATCTAAACTCATGTTACACTAAGATGGTGAATGATGCAGCCATTATACAAAGGATGTAGAGATGGAATATCGCCTCTATCAACTGCAAGCAGGTTGATGACTATAAAGACGAATTTCAACTTAGCCGAGGATTGTGTTGATGCGATAGCTGATTTTGTGAGAGATATCTTACCTGAAGATAGTATTTCACCGGCTTCATACTACGAGATTCAAAAGCTTGTAGCTGGTCTTGGATTACCATATCAGATGATAAATGTATGCATCGACAACTGTATGATCCACTGGAGAAAGGACAAAAACCGGTTGAAGTGTCGCTTTTGTCACAAACCTCGGTATCAGGATACATGTGAAAGAGTACATGTTCCACATAAACGGATGTGGTATTTGCCTCAAGTTGATAGGTTGAAGAGGTTATATCAATCTGAGCGCACGGCAAGACCTATGAGATGGCATGTAGAACATAACTCAGATGGAGAGATTGCGCATCACTCAGATGCAGAAGCATGAAAACATTTTCAAGAGGTTTATCCTAGTTTTGCGTGTGAGCCAAGGAACATATACCTCGGATTATCTACAGATGGATTCAACCCTTTTGGAAAGCATGGGAGGCAATATTCGTTGTGGCCAGTAATCGTCACACCTTACAACTTGCCGCCAACTTTGTGCATGAAACGAGAGTTTTTGTTCCTCACAATCCTCGTCCCCGGTCCAGAGCATCCTAAGAGATCCCTAGATATTTTCTTGCATCCATTAATTTATGAGTTGAGAATGTTGTGTAAAAATGGTGTTGAGAAGCGTTCAATGTTTCCCTGCAACAGAATTTTATGATGTGTGTGGTACTTATGTGGACCATAAGTGATTTCCCAACATACGGTATGCTATCTGGATGGTCGATGCATGGAAGGCTGGCGTGTCCGTATTGTCAAGATAACACTGATGCGTTCCAATTGAAGAACGGACGTAAGACCTCTTGGTTCGATTGTCATCGACGATTTCTACCGCATGATCATCCATATCGTCGGAGCACAACATTGTTTAGAATGAACAAAAAAGTTTTTGATGGTCCACCTCCTGAGTTAGATGGGAATTATATTATGACTCAGTTGAGAGATTTTGGTGCTGATATAACAGTTTCATGCGGGAGTAATGGGCATTATCCCGTTGACGCTTGTGGCGAGTACCATAATTGGCACAAAAAGAGTATTTTCAGGGATTTGCCATATTGGAAGGAGCATTTGATGCACCATAATCTAGATGTGATGCACATTGAAAAGAACTTTTTCGACAACATCATGAACACTGTTCAAAATGTGCAAAGAAAGACTAAAGATAATTTGAAGGCCAAATTGGATTTGCCATATATTTGTTCCCGTAAGGAGTTGCATGTTATGGCGAACGGGAAATCACTGCCCCTGCTTTCAGGTTGGATGCGACTTCAAATGAGGAGTTATTCGATTGGATTAAGCACTGTGTCAAATTCCCAGACGGATACGCATTTAACCTTCGTAATTGCGTTGATAGTTCAGAAGGGAAGTTTTTTTGGATGAAGAGTCATGATTATCATGTTGTCATGCAGCGCCTCCTTCCATTTGCATTTGAAGGTCTTCTTCCTATGAACGTCCATGTAGCTATTGCAGGTACATATATACATTTACACTATTACGTATGTTACAATTTTAAACTTACAATTGTGATCATTATACGTAATTTATTTTATTTTGTATGTTATGCAGGGATCGGTGCTTTCTTTCGGGATCTATGCACGAGATCACTTACATCAGCCGGAATCCGAAATCTGGGGGAAAACATACCGGCTCTCCTTTGCAACCTCAAGAAAATATTTCCTCATGCCTTTTTTGATGTTATAGAACATCTTCCTATTCATCTCCCTCGAGAAGCAGCACTTGGTGGGTCGGTTCAATACCGATGGATGTGCCCTTTTGAGTGCTATATGTTCCACCTAAAGAAGAAGGTGAAAAAATTTGCTAGAGTCGAGGGTTTCGTTTCTAACGTGGTTAGTTGAGATGGTGAAAGGCCCGTCGTTTATTGCAAAGTCTTATCCGATGTATTTCACCCGAGGATATGCTTTTAAGGCTCATCGGGAAGGAAGCTCAAAAACAACTTGTAATTCGGGTATATCGTCTCAATCTGGAGAAGTTGTCTACTACGGTGTCCTCTGCGAAATATTGGAGGTGCATTATCCGGGAATTATCGACTTAAGTTGCATTGCATTCTATTGCGATTGATATAATCCAGTTGAAGGTCTACGTCAAGACGCATTTGGGGTTACATCTGTCCACTCTCGAAGGTGACTTCAGAAATACGATCCTTTCATTCTTGCTTCACAAGCGGATCAGATTTCCTACATTCGATACCCCCGAGTTAGGAACAAGCAAGACCATTGGATTACTATTACATCGATTCACCCAAGGGAAAGAGTTTATGGTGTTTCCGAGCACGACCCTTTGCAGAAAAATGCAATTGGTAACGTAGGTTCGATCGAGCATTCTCTTGAGGTTGACCTCGTGGTTGATTTCACCATGGACGGAGATTACGAGGTATTTGAGAATTATGAGGAAGAGATCGGCGAATTTGACGAGGATTCCGATTCAGCTATGTCAGATTATTCGTCGGACTCGGAGTATTTATTTATATTTACCTATGTATTTTTCTTATATTTCAAAACATAGTTAATTTTGGCGATTAAACGCCTTGTAGTTTTTCTTTTCGTTAGTCATGTTGTTTCGAGTCTTTTTTATTTCATTGAGTCTAAGCTGATAAGACCATTATATAAGGTCCTTTTGCAGCCGTGTAATGTTTTTCACCTTTTTATGAAATAAAAACCTATTTTCATCTTTTGATGTTTAACACTTAGCATTTTCGGGTAAAAAACATGGAAAATATCTAAATCTGTGAGAATTTTAGGTTTTCGGATTTTTATTCGACAGAATTTAGAATCCCCGGCTAAAACCTCTCGACTAAAACTGAAACTCTGATATCTGAGGGATTTCCGACAGATTCAGAGTTTCAGTTTTAGCCGAGAGAACTTTTCACCTGATCAGTTTTAGCCGAGAGGTATGCAAAATTCTTCTGGCTAAAACTGAAACTCTGGATCCGTCGAAAATCCCTCAGAAGTTTCCGAGGGATTTCCGACGGATTCACAGTTTCAGTTTTAGCCGAGAGAATTTTTCACCTGATCAGTTTTAGCCGAGAGGTATGAAAATTTCTTTCGGCTAAAACTGAAACTCTGAATCCGTCGGAAATCCCTCAGAAATTTCCGAGGGATTACCGACGAATTTGAGTTTCACCTGATCAGTTTTAGCCGAGAGGTTTATAAAATTTCTGAGGGATTTCCGATGGATTCAGAGTTTCAGTTTTAGCAGAGAGAATTTTTCGCCTGATCAGTTTTAGCCGAGAGGCATGAAAAATTTTCAGTTTCCAAGGGATTTCCGACAGATCCAGAGTTTCAGTTTTAGACGAGAGAATTTTTCACCTGATCAGTTTTAGCCGAGAGGTATGACAAATTCGGTTTTGGTTTTAGCCGAGAGAATTCTTCATCTCCTTCTTCTCTCTTCCTCTCCGCGATACCTTCTCCTCTTCTCTCTTCTTCTCCTCTCCGGCCTCTCCTTGAAACCCCGCCGCCGCCTCTCCTTCTTCTCGTCTTCTCTCGGCGTCTTCTCTCGATTCCGATCACCGCCGCCTCCGACGCTCCACGCCGCCGCCGCCGCCGACGCCGAATCCGACCCCGCCGCCTCTCCCCGCAGCCTCCGCCGAGCCGCCAGCGCCTCCTTCCTCTATTTTTCAGACCGCCGCCGATGGAAGGGTAATTTTTTTAATTTTTTAATTAGTTAGGTTGATGTTAGGATGAATTTGATGTTAGATTGAAGTTAGGTTTCGGGATGTTAGATTGTCTCTGTGAATTTGATGTTAGGTTGATGTTGTGGTTTCGAGATGAATTTTGTGGTTTCGGGATGTTAGGTTTTTGGATGTTCTTGAAGTGAATTTCATATTGACAGACACATTATATCCTATAAAAAAACGTGTGGTGGTTTTGGTTTTGGTTTTGGTTTGTTAGAGTCGGTTTTTGTTTAGGTTTGTTAGTCTCTGTTAAAGTCGGTTTGGGTTTGTTAAAGTCGGTTTTGGTTTTGTGGTTTTAGTCTCTGTTTTTTTGTGAGTTTAGATTGTTTGTTCTTATAAAAACGTTAAGTGGTTATGTTTTTTGGAATTGTGAGTTTATAAAAACGTTTTTTTGTAGGTCGTACGGTAATTTTCATACCGCACGTGATGGCGGTTCTCGACGATCGGGGGCACCGGGGAGGTGGAGCAATCCCGCAACTCCGACCCCGAGTACTAGTCCGCCTCCTGCGCCTCCTGCACCGGATGCGCCTTCTGCGTCAGACAGTCACAGTGAGGCTCTTCCTCCGATCATGACGGTTGAGGAAGGAGCTAGTCCAACAACCGGGACGAGAATTACTCACAGTCTCGATCCTCATCTCCACATTCCGGGATCTACATGGTAATGTTTTTTTTTGTTTCTATCTAGTTAAATAATATTTTTGGTTTAATAAATGATTCTAAATTTGACGGGTTTTTTTTTACGTTTGGAACATCCGGGAATGGCATTAGCAAGGCGGTTTTAAAGATGTTGCACTCCATCCTCGACAAACCGTATCGCAAATTCTCGGTTGTTTCGTCAGACGAACAAAATGTTTGGTTTCGAACGTTTGCGGTAAGTTATAATTTACTTTTTTATTTGATTATATTTTTAGATTTATAACATCTTTAATTCTATTTCTTTGGTAGCAAGAATTTACTTGGAGGCCTAGACTCACGGAAATGGTTGAGACGGCATTTTCAAGGGAGGCGGCGACGCAATTCTCTCGTAACATGTATGAGTGGAAGCAAGTTTGGAGAAAGGGTGGAGATAAGCCTAAAGGCTTGAACGCGGAGGTGTGGAAGGACTACATCCCATACTAGGAAGAGCCCGTGACCAAAGCTCTCTCTCAGACTAACTCCAAGAACCGGAAGAGTTCCCGAGAAGGAAAGGGACCCGCTGTCCACAACAACGGGGCGAAGAGCTTAAAAAAATCTGAAATCAAAATGGTAAGTAACGGTTTTGGTGTTTTTAGTTATTTTCGTATATCGTTTTTAATATATTTATTAGTAACTAACGGTTTTATTTATTTTTTAGATGGAGGAAGACGGCGAACCTCCGGATCACCTTAAAGTGATGATCCGGACGCACACCAACAAGAAGACATGTGAAATTCAAGATCATGCGGTCAGGGAGATCATCGAAAAGGTGACGAAGGCGCAAGACCCAGAGATCGCAGGACGTTTCACTGATTCCAACAAGCTCACTCGGGAAGAGATCAACAACCTAGTGCTCGGGATAAGTAAAAATGATAAAATATCATTTCAATTATAAATTAAAGATTATTATTTGTTAATAAGATCTAATGTTTTTGTAGGAGGTAAAAGGTCGTCGGCCAGGGTTGGGTAAGATTGCGACCCAACCCGCATCTTCTTCGGGCGGATTCCCGATGGATGAAGAAATTATCCGACAAAACGAAGAGCTCAAGGAGAAGGTCACAGCTTTGGAGGACTAGCTCTCGACTCAGAAAACGAATAGCGGAAAATTGGCGGATTACTTTAAATCGAAGTTCGATGATTTTCCGCCTGATATATTTTCAAATACTTTTGTATTGTAATTTCTAATACTTTTATTAATATTTTGTAAATTTATAAGATTTTATTAATCTAATTTTTGTTTTTATAAATTATTTAAAAACTAAATAATTAAATAATTTTATTACATCAAATAAATGATATTTTTGAAAAAAAATATATTTTCGGAAATCCCTCGGAATATCGGTCCTCGGAAATTCGTCGACATTTATCGGAGGGACTGGTCCTCGGTAATCCGTTGGAATTATCCGTATCGACTATTCCTCGGAAATCCGTCGGAATTGACCGGACGGAGTGGTCCTCGGAAATCCACCGGATATTTCCGGACGGACTGGTCGTCGGAAATCCGTCGGAATTATCCCGGACGGACTAGTTCTCGGAAATCCGTCTGGTAATTTAGCCGTCGGAAATCCCTCGAAAATTTATGAGGGATTTCCGACGGATTTCGATTTCCGAGGAAATAGAACCGACGGCTGAAATCGGTCTGGAATGGTTGTTTCCGACGGGATATTGACAGATTTGACCGTCGGTTTCAGGTAGTTTTCTTGTAGTATTTAGCCTAAAATTCCTCTTGTTAGATAACATTTGTAGGTAGTATAAATTGAATAATTGAACCTTACATATTGTTAATCATTATAGCCATGGATTGAGAATAGCACATCGTTAAACACTCTCGGTAGCCTATTAGCCTATTAGCCTATTAAAGAGCAATTTTAACTTCCCTTTATGTGGTGGTTTTACAACTTTTTATTTGTAAATTTTTTTCTATTACAGAATAAATGACATTACAAGGAAATAGAAAAGACTTGCAGCGACCAAAATAAAAATAAAAAATTCAGATTGAACCAAATGTAAAATTCCCAATCAGATCTTTTGCTCCCTCCTGATTTATATCTCCCACCCTCCTGTAATTCATGTTTATCTACACGCATGGGAATTCTCCAGCACTCCATCGAGGAAAACCTAGTGGTGGTGGTGATTAATGATATGTTATTTTTCACGTTTTCAAATTTTAAAAACATGATTCCGCTAATTTCTTATTATCGGGAGTATTCATCAAATTTTCACATTATTGAAAAAATTAACACTATTAACTGCTATGTTAATTGTGAGATATCGGATTTCAGTCAACATACGACTTGGGCCAATAATTGGACCTTAGAAAATTTCTAGGATTTATTGGTTATAAATACATGTGTATTACTCAAGGAATACCTAATCCGAAATCTTGAGGATTCCGAGCGCCTTAGATGCGGCTCGTAAAGCGTGAGTGATCCTCTTGTAAACCACATCGAAGGTGTTTTCTGATTCTTCATAGTGGATGTTGTGGATCCCGAATTCACCCCAGACATATCGGTTAGAGGCCGTGAACTGGGTGAACAATTCTCGTGTTCGTTAATTTGTGTATCGAAGATAGATTGAGACAAGAGGATTAAAGAATAAATCATAACAAGTGGTATCAGAGCACATGCTCTTCGATTCACATATTCGACATGGAACATCAAGATCTCACGGAAGGAAGAAACGGTTGAAAGAATTGGTGATTGGTTTTATAGCTTCAAATCGGAACATGGGTCAAATCAGAACTGGGTAAATCAATTTTTTCTAAGTCATATTAAAATGATAAAATTAATCTAAGAGAGAATCTGATTCTGGAAGTTCACGGAGGCTAGGGTTTTGTGGCTGAGATCGGAGGTTGGTCGGAGCTTTCAGTGGGGTGGTGGCGGTTCAAGGACCGCCGGAGGTGGTTCTGGTCAGAGGCAAAGGTGGAGTCACAAGCTCCAGAGGTCTTCAGAGGAGAATCACCGGATCAAGAGCTCCCAAAGAAACGACAGATGATGGATGCGGCGCGAGTTGCTGATGTCGCGTCGTGAAGAGGATTGCCATCGAGTATCGCCATTGACGAGAAGAAGAAGCTTCATGGAGAATGTTTCGCAGCGGCTGGCACCTAGAGGTTTCGGAGGAGGCAGAAGCAAGTCGGACGACGTCGAAAGCTGGCGCCGAAGGTTGCACGCCGGTGGTTAAGCGTAACGGCGGCGAAGAGAATCGCCGGGAAGAAAAACACCGATGAGGAGAAGCTTCGGGGAAAGGAGTTTGTCGGGTCGGGGTTCTTCGGCGGTCGTAGAGATGACCAGAGAAAAGGGCTTCGAGTTTCTAAGGGAGCAGGTCGGCGGCGAGGTCGCACCTAGGAAGAAGAACCGTGACATGAGAGAGAGAGACTAGGATTTTTCTTTTCCAGGTGGGTCAAATCTGGGCCACAAAAAAAAGGAATTGGGCCCAAGTACATAATGTGAAATCGGGCCTCAATTGATTTCTTTAGAGATTGTCCAATTTTGGAAGAAGAATTGTTGGGCAGGAAAGAAACAAAAAAATGGAGAATGGAGTTGGGCCAAAATTAAACTCCAAGTGGGTATGTCCGAATTTATGCAGATTTTGGAGGAAAATTTCAGTTATATGAGGAATTAAAACAAGCCCAGTTTTAATCAAAGGAAAATTGTCTAAAATTGCATAAGGGAATATGCAAGGAGAATGAACATGAGCTCATGGGACAGAAAATATCCAGAGAATTTGAGACATAAATGTGCAACAGAAAAATTGGTTTAAGGTGGAGTTATTTCAGAGGATTCTGGTTAAATTCGAGATATTGGAATCAGAATCAGATTATTCAATCTCAAGGGTCAAACCGTGCGAATCATGAGGTACATTTGTGATGTTTTGATTGGTTATTTCGAGTTGCTCAGGGTCTGCAAAATTCAGGGAATTAAAATCTTAGAAGAACACATGAGTTAGTGTTCAGGGTTCAAATTAGCTATTGGAAGATAATTCATGGGACTGAGGGACGCCTTAGAAGTTTGAATTGTATGTGTTATTGGCTATTTTGAGGATTAAGAAAATGTTTATGGATTCAGTTCAAGGAGAGGTGCAGTTGAGTATAGAATAAGATCAATGAATCTGTTGGGGTCAAAGACATATTGGTATGGTTAAGGTTTGAGGAGTTTTTGGTTTGCAGGCTTAGTCTCAAGTTGGTGGATAGAGGTCCATGAGCAGATGGGGAGATGTCTACAGGTTCAAGCATAATCAGATTGCAACCGGGGTTAGAAGGAAAGCTTTAAAGCTTTGTTGCTTGATGGTGGTGAAGACATCTGGATATCAGTTGCAAGTGTTAGCAATTGAAGAGGGATCCAAGAAAGGATCAGAATGCAGAGGATAAAAAGCTGCATTGAGAAAAGAGAACAAAGTTCTGGTCTACCTATTTGCATCTTAGAGAGGTCTGGTGGATGAATTTTTTGTAGGGTTCACTTGCAGGAGTTTAAGTGAGTTGGAGGCACACCTAAAGAAATCTTATGAGTACAAGGTGAAGATTCAGGTTGATTTCTAAGGGAGAAGATGCTAGTGCCAAGGATAGGTGGAGTCTGCATACATGTGATGTGATGCAGGGTATGTTTTACAGCAAGGAAGCAACTTCAAGGGTTCTAGAGATGAAGTGCTAAGGGCTGTAACATGGAGTCTCGGGCATTTCACAAGGTTGTGGATGTGTGACAGGTTTACCAAACAGTTCGAGTCTGTTGGTTGGATGGTTCTGCTAATGCATAAGGGATTTGAACATGATGCTGAACAAAGGTATTTGTATCGAGAGTCTTCTTAGCTAGGTGGAGTTAGGAGGAAGGTTCTGCAAGCAATAGCAGCGGTGCAAAGTGATGTTCAAAAAGGTGTTCAGGTTCAGTGGTGTCTTGGTAAGTCAGACACGGTTTCAGGGAAATGAAGCATAAATGACTTAGAGGTTTTATGCAGTTGATTCAAGATGAATTGGTTTGTCAACAAGGTTCTGTAAAGCATGATGCATGAACATGGTTGTGTCGAAAGTCTGTTCAGCAGTATGGTTGGATGGCGTGTTCTGTTAGGAGTAACTGCGGTACAAAAGGAGTTCAAGACTGATATGTTTTGTCAGAGAATGTGTTGAGTCAGGGATTGTTTCAGTTCTGAAGCATGTATGATTCAGGGTTAGCTGCTTACACTTCAAGGAGTGTTTGATTAAGGCTCAGTGTACATGAGAAGAATCAAAGAACACCAAAGTGAATCAAGTTGCAAAAGGACATAGATAATGAAGAATCAAGAGATCAATGATGAGTTGAGCTTTACACATGAAGTGTAGCAGCTGGTTTTAGAACTCAAGAAGAGACATGGGGATGTTGGTGGCTCGGGAAGGAGCTCATCAAGGGTGATGTCTAGTCATTGATGGTTTAGTAGATTTATGGTGATTAATCTACTAAGGTGTTTGTTTTGTGTAAGTTCAAACTTATGCAAGTTCACATGAAGATCAAAGTGCCAAATCTACAGCCAAAAGTCAAAAATTCTAAGAGGCAATTCACAAGGAGGCTTCAAGCTGAGCTCAATTTGGAGATCTCATAAGAAGCAATCAAGAAGAAATACAAAGGTATTATGAGTTGCGGAGAAGTTGAGGGTTGTCTAAATCCGAAGGTGGAGATTGTGAGATATCGGACTTCAGTCAACATACGACTAGGGCCAGTAATTGGGACTTAGAAAGTTTCTTGAGTTTATTGGTTATAAATACATGTGTATTACTCAAGGAATACCTAATCCGAAATCTTGAGGATTCCGAGCGCCTTAGATGCGGCTCGTAAAGCGTGAGAGATCCTCTTGTAAACCACAGCGGAAGTGTTTTCCGATTCTTCATAGTAGATGTTGTGGATCCCGGATCCACCCCAGACGTAGCGGTTAGAGGCCGTGAACTGGGTGAACAATTCTCGTGTTCGTTAATTTGTGTATCGAAAATAGATTAGGACAAGAGGATTAAAGAATAAATCCTAACATTAATGTCAATTTATGGGAACGTGTAAATGGAGGCACATTAAGTTAAGAACTAAAATGAACAAAATAAATAGTTGATGTATTGTTTTTTATTTATTTATCATCTGTTGGATGATATTGATATTTGAAGACTGAAACTACAACATAGCCGGCAAGGGTAAAAAATAATGAAAACAAAGCAGAATACCTACGCCCAGACAAAGGAGAGAAACAGGTTCGAGACTAAAACTAAAAACAGGAAACACCAGCCAAACGACGACCAACGATATCAAGCGAACGAAGGAGATAATAAACGAAAAAGGAGTTAGAGAAACGATGGACACTTTGCTTTATTGTTCTTGCGGAAAGAGAACTGGCTGAAATAAATAAAAAGCTCACACCACAAGACTTTTGAGGTTGGATATAACCACCAAGTTAGTGTATTGTTTTAAAAGTACCAAAAGATTGAGTATTTTTTTAAAAAATAATTCATATATTTTTATGGAAATTTTCCATAAAAGTAAATTAAAGCTCCCTAAATATCGGAGATCGAAAATCTAAAATCATACTCGTCTCCCTCTCAATAATTGTTTATCGGATCATTACGATCTTCTAATGCTTGGTTCATTTTTTTTTCCTTTTTGTGGTATGAAAAAAAAAATCATAATTAACCAAATAACTAACAAAAAAAGTTGACCATAATATGTAGAGATAATATCGTATCTTAACTTATTATCTCATAGTTAGAATATACTCTTGTTAATATTCTGTATAAATCTTCTTCATTAGCCTATATATAGCGATATACGATGTAATTCATTATTAAAAAGGAAATATATTCATCTTCTTCTATATGGTATCGGAGCTCTCGTTTCCAAATAACATCTCTCTCTCTCTTAATTTTTTTTCCTCTCTTTCTTTTTTCACGAAATGACTACTGAATCTGCAACTTCCGATGTCATCAAATATTCTAGAGTCGCACAAAGTTCTCTTGTCTCCGTTAACATGGTTAACGTGACAAAAATCTCCTCAACAAATTACATCACATGGAGTGTGCAGATCAAATCTCTCCTCCGTGGATATGACCTGCTCAAATACATCGACCCCACCACTGAAATTCCGCCGAAGACAATCACCAATTCAGGCAACGAGGAATCAAATCCAGCTTACGTCGCTTTGCAACGCCAAGACAATCTTCTATCCAGCTCACTCATGGGCTCTATCAAGATGGCTCATCAGCCTCTCATTGCAACAGTCGATTCATCTCTTTCCGCGTGGACAACACTAGCTGCAACATACGGCAATCTGACACGAGGACACATGAAACAGCTGAAAAGCCAATTGAAACAATGTGTCAAAGGTACGAAGACAGTGGATGTCTATATGCAACATATCAAAGCAAAATCCGTTGCTCTTACTCTGCTGGAAAGTCCGATGGATCAAGAAGATTTGACGGATATCATACTTGAGGGTCTCGGTGAAGACTACAATCCCTAATTGAGTCTGTTCATAGCCGTGACTCACCGATCTCGTTTCCTGATCTTCACGAAAAGCTCATCAATCGAGAACTTGCTCTTGCTGCCATCCATCCGTCATCCTCATCATTTCCCATCCCCGCTAATCACGCTCAGCACATAACGCAGAATTAGCGCAACAACAACAACAACAACAAAAACATATCTGGCAATCACTCATTCTCTTGACAGCAAGGAAATGGTCAGCGAGGCCCATGTTCGTACCTGGAGAAATGTCAAGCATGTGGAACACAAGGTCACAGTGTCAAACGTTGTCCCATGTTTAGACTTGTCTCTCTGCAGTCATGATCTCCTCATAATTTTTATACGCCTCCATGAGGATTCTCTCAGGCATCTCCTCAAGCGTCAAATTGATTTAGGTGTCTTACCACGTAGTCAATTAATTAACTAAAGTGCACACTACTGCAATCATAACAAAATATCAATGTAGTATTTTAGGATCGCCACTACAAGAAAACAGGGTTTTGGCGACTATATAAACAGTCATAATGTAGTCGCTAAAACTCTTTTTACGACTAAGTCACATAGTCGCAAATGTTTACTCGTAAAAACAAGTGGTCGCAAATCAGTCGTAACTTTACCACTAATTTGCGACTGTAGTGCGATTACAGAATTCAGTCGCATACCAGTCGCAAATCAGTCGCAAAAATTGTGAGAATGAGGAGAACGATGGTCTGAAGTTTTCATTTATAGACAATTTTGTGACTGATTTGCTACTACATGCGACTGATGTGCGACTACGAGTTATAGTCACAAAAAGTAGGTACAAGTAGGTGCAACAGGAATTAAACGTGTTAAATGTTGTTATTTTATGACCAACAAACGACTGTTTTGCGACCCGCCGAATAAGTCGCAAAGTAGTCGCTACTTTTACGACTACTTTGCGACTACTGTTTTCCGACTCAACGGTAGTCGTAGATTAGTCGTAAATTCGTGACTAATTTGCGACTAATATGTTTGGTTGCGAATTACCGACTATGATGCGACTCATTTTATATAGTCGTAACCTAGTCGCACAATAGTCGCTAATTAGTCGTAAATATAATTTACGACTGTGTGTGTAGTCGCAAATTGTAGTAGCGAAAACCCTGTTTTCTTGTAGTGCGAATCCTTAGAGACCAAGGTTACACTACGATTCTCACAAGATGAAATTAAGCTAAGATGATAATAAGGGTTGAATTGCAAAGTAATGAAATTAACTAAAAGCTGTGTAAATTCAATAATAGAAAAACGTTAGGTCGAGGGTTTCTTCGCGGGAATCCAGAGATCATGAATCAAACAACTATTCAGGGAATGAATAAACTCAAGTTTCAAACTCAAAAATAAATATCTAACCAATCCACTTACGTGGTATTGATTACTAAATCTAACAACCTAAAGTCCTAACTTTCGTTGAACATAGAGTTCTAGACCAGTATTAACGAATTGGTTCAATATGTTCACGAATCGCCTTAACATCAACTTCCGTTGGCTAAGGACAATTCGCTCGCTTATGTTCTTTCTATCAACCTACGACACTTCTGTGGTGTAGATTAAACCCTAGATCATATGCAAGCGGTCAACTTGGGCTAAGCAATAAATACAAAAATAAGCGAAAACCAAAAAAGATAAATCCATATCTATGTTTAATTCAATGATTCATGGACCCCTTTGAAACCCTAAACCTAACTATGGGACTACTCGGACATGGCAACGGAGAACAAGCAAGGAGATAGAGAGAAACTCATAATAATAATAAAAGAAAGGAAAGGGTTTAGAATTCCTCTCAATAGATGCAGAGATCATTCTTCTTGCTTACAAAATCAATAGCCAAAAATCTGAGTAGAATAGAGAGTAGTCAAAAGAGAGATAGCCTAAAAAGTAGTTGTGAATAATGTATAAATAGGGTTCTGGGCGAATTATGTCAAAATAGGCAGTTTCCGGGGCAAAACAGGAAAATCAAAAATTTCCTTTTCCTTCTCGCCGGCTTGCATCGATCGATGCACATATTGCATAGATCGATTTTGGACTTTTTGGGCATGCTCCATCGATCGATGCACTCCTTGCATCGATCAATTTTGGCTCTTCGGAGGGTGATGCATCGATCGGCTCCAGTTGTGCATCGATCGACTTTGAACTTTCTGAGCATGTTGCATTGATCGATACACTCCTTGCATCGATCGATTTTGGTTCTTCTGATGGTGTTGCATCGATCGATGCACTCCTTGCATTGATCGATTCTAACTCTTTTTGTACCGTTCCATGCGTTTTTGCCCACATAACTCCAATTTATTCCTTAAACGCCTTTTTACCTGATATAACTAAATAAAGGACTAAAAGACTCTAAAAACGAACTTTGATTCGATAAAATACTCAAAAGAAACACAAAAACATGTGTTAGAAAACGGTAAAAACCAAGCATATCAATTCCCCCAGACTTAGTCTTTTGCTTGTCCTCAAGCAAACAGAAAACTAAGCAAGAAGAAAAAGTTTGTAAGACACATAGACTCTCATTTCCTTTAGAACACGGCAATGACCATTACCTTAGTAATATACGTATTGCCAAACTATCTCTAGATCGAACCACGATGTACTTCTCAGTAAGCATCGCAGCCTCCCAGATTCAACTCATTATTTCGCAGAATAATCAAAAGCCATCATCGCTGGATCTTATCGAAGATCATGGTGCCAAGAACCTTCTAGACTCTTTCTCTTTCGATATCGTGACAAGAAAACAACACAATCTTTGATACTTTTCCCCTCCCCCAAACTTATTCTTTTCTCATTTTCTTTCCGTAGGGTTAATGGCGGATGGAACTCGAGTATTGATGGTTTTTACCACTGAATCCCCAGTTCATTTAAGTGCCACCTTTTTAATCTAAGGTGTAGGCGAATAGTGGTATCTTTGAAAAATTTCCTAACCTCCCTTCCAACCTTAGTGTGATAATCTCTTTCGAAGTAAAATAATGGGATCGATGAAAATTTTCCTAGCCCTTTACCTGAAAGAAAATCATTTCATCTTTTCTGCTTTTTATTTTAAATAAGGGAGAGAAGTACCATACTTTCACACATGTCGTCTTGTCATATACGAATGAGGAGTCAAGCTCTGAAGACACCAATCACGATGATGAAGTAAAAGGAAGAGCTCAAAAACTAGCTCAAGCTTTCTGAATTTTTCTGGAAACATGGATGCCTCTAATTAACTGGTCAGCCTTTATAGTTTCCATTAGTCTGATCTGAAGCTAACTCTGTAACAATGGTCACTTATATGCAAATTACATAAAAAATTCAAAGGTCGTGATCATAATTTCCAACAAGTTTTGACTCAATAAAACAGAATAATTAAAAAGAAGACATCAAAATGACTCAAAATAGAAAACAAAAGAAAAAAATAGCGTCAGTAACGATAAGACCCTCCCCCAGACTTACTTCACACCGTCTCGGTATGAAAATAAACAAAAAAGAAGGCAAAACAGACTCAAGAAAAATAAAATGAAACATAGTGAAATATAAAACGTACTGGTGGATTGCCTCCTACCAAGCACTTGTTTATAGTCATTAGCATGACTTTATAGCCTTTTAGGCGTGAGATGGGTCACCAAAGGGAAAGGTTTCGTCCCCATCGATTTCTACGTCAGCGAGGTATGGCTTTAGGCGCTGACCATTAACCACAAACTCATTTTCGGTAGTGCCCAGCAACACCACAGCTCCGTACGATCTCACCTCTTTGATTGTTAATGGTCTGGACCATCTCGATCTCAGCTTTCCTGGAAAAAGTTTAATGCGAGAGTTGAAAAGCAATACCTGATCATTTGCAGCGAAGTTCCTGTGAACGATCTTCTTGTCATGATAGGTCTTGGTCTTCTCCTTGTAAATCTTCTAGCTCTCATAGGCCATGTGACGAATCTCTTCTAGCTCGTGCACTTGCCTCGTCCGTCTTTCAGAAGCAGATTTTATGTCAAAGTTCAGCAACTTTACAGCTCATGATGCCTTGTACTCGAGCTATACATGAAGATGGCATGATTTTCCATAGACAAGATGGAATGGTGTCATGCCCAAAGGTGTCTTGTAGGCAGTCATGTACTCCCAAAGAGCGTCATCCAACTTTGTAGTCCAATCTTTCCTGGTTGTGTTCACGGTCTTTTGCAGGATATCCTTGATCTCCTTGTTGGAAATTTCGACCTGTCCACTCGTCTGCGGATGGTAAGGAGTGGCTACTTTATGCTTGACTCCATGCTTCTTCAAGAGCCCTTCAAAGACTTTGTTGATGAAATGAGACCCACCATCGCTTATTATCACTATAGGCACACCGAACCTTGGAAAGATCACAAATTTGAACATCATTAAGACCACCTTGGCATCGTTCGTTGGGCTAGCCAGCGCTTCAACCCATTTAGACACATAGTAGACTGCAACGAGGATGTATTGATTTCCATAAGAGGATGGAAAAGGGCCTATGAAATCAATACCCCACACATCGAACACTTCAACCTCCAAGATGAAATTTTGTGACATTTCGTTCCTCTTGCTAATATTTCCCTGCCTCTTATATGAATCGCATATGGAGATGAAAGCATGTGCATTGCAAAACATATTTGGTTACCAAAAACCGGCTTGCAGGGCCTTGGACACTGTCTTGAACGTGGCAAAGTGTCCAGCATATTTCGAACCATGACAATGTAAAAGAATACCAGGAATTTCTTCCTCTGAAACACATCTCTAAAAAACACTATCTGAGCACTGCTTGTATAAGTATGGCTCATCCCAAAAATAACGTCTGATGTCTCTCAAGAACTTCTTCTTCTTGTTCCCAACAAATTTATTTGGTTCTTTCTCTGCAGCCAAGTAGTTTGCTATCTCACCAAACCGGGGAATTTTAGGGAACTCGGTATGGTGTGCAGATGTGAAGTAGTCATTGCACCCAATACTGATCGCGTACTCGTTCTCCTCAGGTAGGCTGTCGTCTAAGGGAGTTTCTTCAACTACACGTAGTATAGACAAATGATCTGCAACACCATTCTCGATCCCCTTCTTGTCTTTAATTTCAAGATCAAATTCCTACAACAGAAGAATCCAATGCAAAAGCCTAGGTTTGGCATCCTGATATGCTCAATTTAATACCCTAAATTACTAAAGCAGTTGTTATAGTAAAGCTAGGGGTCGAACCACAAAAGACTCAGAGAAACGCACAATAGATTGTATAGATCCGAAACAAGCTAAATCAATAGATGTAAACGAAAACAATGCAGAAATTAAAAGAGTTGTAAATCAATGGAGGAAATATAGGCCCATGATTTTTTTTCAGGAAATCAATGAATGCAGACTAACTAACTAACAGGATTCAGATTATGCACGGTTCTTGAACTCAAATCACTAAGATATAATTAACCAACTCTCGTTGCGAAAACTATCTAAATCTAAATCCTAGGAATTCCCAATCTCTTTGCGAATCCTAAATTCTAAATCAGCTTTAAAGTTCAAGTTTGATATGTTCACAAATCAATTAAACCAAATCTCTTTGCGAATAATCAATTTGCTCACCTAGGTTCTATCAGGTAATTAATCGCACGCTCGTGCCTAATCAATTATCCTAAGATCTATATTCTAGGTAGCTAATCTAGAACAAGCTTTGAACACAACCTAAGCGAAGAACTAATTCAGATGGTGAATCCTAAACAGATAATTAACCTAGCATTCAAAGAAATCCTTTATGAGAAAACCCTAAACCTAAAGTGGATCTACTCAGACATGGCAATTGAATCAATAGACATAACTGAATAAATCATCAATAGAATAATCAAAAGGGTTTAGAGATCTGATCTCTAACGAAGGGAAATCAGACTTGTCTTTCTAAAACCAAATTAAAATCAAACTATAAAATAAAGCATAAAAAGGCATAGCCTAAACAAGTGGCTGAAAACTCCTATTTATAACCTAAAACACGTTCTGGGCCATCTTGTAAATATTAAAGTTTGCTGGGCCAATTCTGCAATTCATCAACTCTTCATTAAGTCGCGATCCTTCTGTTTCCCCGACGGGTATCGATCGATACTAAGCAGTATCGATCGATACTCAGGTGATTTTGACGGGTATGTTACACGGATCTCTGCTTCGCTCCAGAATGTTCCAGAAAGCTCCAATAACTTCTAATTAAGCTCCAAACGTGCTAAGACCTGCAAAAGACTCTAAAATACTACAAAACACTAGAAAGACTCTATAAAAAGGACTTATATCATGGTCTAAACAGGGTAAAAACCATGATATATCAACTCCCCCAGACTTAGCCTTTGCTTGCCCTCAAGCAAATAAAAGACTAAACAAAGAAAGAGGTTTGAAAACGCGGAGACTCACCTGTTCATGAACCATCGAAATGACCTTTTTCCCAAGTACCCAAATGTCACCAAATCAGCTCTTGATCTAACCACCATGTACTTCTCCGTAGACATTCGCAGCTTTTCCAGACTCCACACATTATCCCACAGCATTGTTCAAGTAAAACCCTCATCGCCAGTTTCATCGCTGCAGCTAACATTCAAGAACCTTCTAGACTCTTTACCAGACAATATCATGACAAGGAACCACCATTTTTCACACTTTTGTATCAATTTCTCTCCCCCAGACTTATTTCTTATTTTGTTCTCTTTTTTATTTTATTTTTTTAGCTTTGCATATACACATCAAGGTATGAGACGCGAGTATTGATGGTGTTTGCCACCAAATCCCCGGTACTTCCCTCTCAATGTATCAAAGGATGTAGGCGAATAATGGCATCATAGGAAAATCCTAGCCTCGCTTCCAAACCTCTATGTGATCATCCCCTCTTAAGTAGAATAATGGGATCGCTGGAAATTTTCCTAACCCTCTACTCAGAAGAAAATCATTTCAATCTTTTATGCTCTTATTTATCAACTTATAACAGGGGAGAGAGATACCATAACTAAACACATGGGTTCCTTTATCAGATATGAATGATGAGTCAAGTTCTAAGAACACTAACCACATTGATGAAGTGCAAAAATTTGGCTCAGGCTTCAGAAGAACTCTGCTGGAGACATGGATGTTTTCTAGTCAACTGGTCAGCCCTTGGATTTTTCATTAGTCGATCTAGAACTGATCCTGTAACACTGTGCACTCAAAAACAAAATCAAATCAATAGGTTCAAGCACAGGATCATTATCTCCAACAAGTTTTGACTCAAGAAAACAATTTTGACTCGATAAAACAACTGACTCTAAGAAAAACGAAAACAATGTCAGCAGACACCTCCCCCAGACTTGAACAACACTGTCCCCAGTTTGATCTAGCCTAGAGTAGGTAAAAGAAAACAAAAGGATAGAAGAAACAAAGAGAAACCAGAAGTTACCTTGCTGGAACGTCAAATATCGATCGACACACAGCCTGGGTATCGATCGATACCAGGCTTAAATCGACTTGACGTACCTTTCATTCGCGATCGGTGTCGATCGATACCAGAGGGGTATCGATCGATGCTTAGGCGATTTCGGGTTGCTCCTTGTTCATCCTGACACAGACTCAAAACAAATGAAAATAAAAACAAAAACGACTCAAAAACAGACTCACCAGTGGGTTGCCTCCCACCAAGCGCTCGTTTAACGTCAATAGCTTGACTGTAACGCCCTTCAGGCTGGATAAGA
>PKML01054267.1:53609-151246 GCA_002933935.1 Eutrema yunnanense
ACGAAGGGAAATCAGACTTGTCTCTCTAAAACCAAAGTAAAATCAAACTATAAAATAAAGCATAAAAAGGCATAGCCTAAACAAGTGGCTGAAAACTCCTATTTATAACCTAAAACACGTTCTGGGCCATCTTGTAAATATTAAAGTTTTCTGGGCCAATTCTGCAATTCTTCAACTCTTCATTAAGTCGCGATCCTTCTGTTTCCCCAACGGGTATCGATCGATACTAGGCAATATCGATCGATACTCAGGTGATTTTGACGGGTATGCTACACGGATCTCTGCTTCGCTCCAGAATGTTCCAGAAAGCTCCAATAACTTCCAATTTAGCTCCAAACGTGCTAAGGCCTGCAAAAGACTCTAAAATACTACAAAACACTAGAAAGACTCTATAAAAAGGACTTATATCATGGTCTAAACAGGGTAAAAACCATGATATATCACATCCTTATTTGTAAGTAGATACTTCAGAGCAGCATGATTAGTATGCACTATAACCTTAGACCCCACAAGATAGGATCTGAACTTCTCAAAAGCGAACACAATAAAAAGAAGTTCCTTCTCGGTTGTAGCGTATTTGCATTGCTGATATATCATGCTTTTTACCCCGTTTAAGCCATGATATAAGTCCGTTTTATAGAGTCTTTCTACTATTATGTAGTGTTTTAGAGTCTTTTACATGTTTTAGCACGTTTGGAGCATAATTCGAGATATTTGAGCTTTCTGGAGCATTTTGGAGCAAAGCAGACGTTCGTGTAGCTGAGTACCCGATTTGAAGTCTCAGTGTCGATCGATACTGCCTAGTATCGGTCGATACTCATCGAAGCAGACACGACCAACGACTTTAATGAAGAGTTGAAGAATTACGAAATGGCCCATAAGACTTTATTATTTACAAGAAGCCCCAAAACGTGATTTAAGTTATTTAATAGGATTTTACAGCTACTTTGATGGCTACGCTTTATTTTACTTTGGTTTTGTGAGAGAGCTTTTGATGGGAGACAAGTCTGAAACTGTTCGTCCGAGAGAAGATTTCGAACCCTCTTGCTACTCTTTCTATTTTATTTGATGATTTATTCAAACATGTTTATTGCTTCAATTTCCATGTCTGAGTAGATCTCTTATTAGGTTCAGGGTTCTCATAAGGGTTTTCTCTGAATGCTAGGTTGATTAGTTGATTAAGATTCACCATCTGAATTAGTTCTTCGTCATATGTTGTTTGCAAAGCTAATTCTAGATTGATCACCTAGAACTTAGATCTTAGAATAATTGATTAGGTACGAGAGTGCGATTAATTACCTGATTGAACCTAAGGTGAGCAAAATAACTATTCGCAAAGAGATTTGGTTAAGTTGTTTTGTGAACAATTCAAACTTTAGGATTCACAAAGAGATTTGGAATTCTAGGATTTAGACTTAGATAATTCTCGCAACGAAGTTGGTTAATTATATCTTAGTGATTTGAGTTCAAAAACCGCGCTAAATCTAAATCCTGACTAGTTAGTTTACCTGCATTCATTGATTTCCTGAGAAATACTCTGAACCTATCTTTCTCCAATCGAATTTACAACCATTTTAATTTACGTTATGTTTTCAATATCATTGATCGCTTAGCTTAATTCTCATCTTTATAATCTATTGTGTGAGTCTTTGTGTTCGACCCCTACTTTACTGCAACCACTGCTTAGTACTTTTAGTGTATTAATTTGAGCATATCAAATTTCGCGCCGTTGCCGGGGTCTCAATTCGCCATTAGATTTTCGTTTGAGAATTTCGACTAAGTTCGTTGGTATCGGTCGATACTATCTAGTGTCGGTCGATACTCGTCGTCTTCTTTTTGTTGATATCGATCGACACCACCCAGTGTCGATCGATACTCATCGTATTACCGATTACTTACGTTCTTGACTTTTGTTTTCAGGTGTATGCCTAATCGTGAAATCAGAGGGAACAAGAGCACTCAGCTAGTTGAACTGATTGGAGCAGCGAGCACTTGTGGAACGCACAAACATAAGAGCAAAGAAACCAGCAGAGATGAACAACAATCAAGTAGAGTTGGTTCGAGATGAGGCTGGTGCTTACAGAGACCAAGAGGGTCGTTTGTGCAATGCGCAGGGACAACGACTGGATGGAGAGGGGAACATCATTCCACCATCTCCTGTTGTCGTTGGGAATATCGCTGGGAATACGAATGCAGGGAATATTGTGGTTAATCGTGGAAGAACGATTGGTGAGTGTAACAGACCCGATCCGTTATATGCGAATCGATCATCGATTCGTTCTCCTGCTTTCCAAAGGAACGACTTTGAGCTGAAACTTGCATACTACACTCAACACCCTTTTCATGGTCTTTCCAATGAACATCCCATGGATCATATTGAGAGGTTCGAGGACTTGGTCACTAGCATCAAGATCAATGGAGTGTCCTATGACTACCTCTTCTGCAAGCTCTTCCCATACTCACTTGGTGGAGATGAAACTTACTAGCTGAAACAGTTACCTCCTGGATCACTGACTACCTGGGAACATACCAAGACTACTTTCCTGAACAACTTCTATGATGGTGCACGATCAGAGGATCTGAGGAACAAGATCTCCCAGTTTTCTCAAGGAACTACCGAGGCGTTCAAGGCTGTTTGGACGAGATTCAGATCGTATTAGAGAGATTGTCCACATCACGGATACTCTAATGTTCAGTTGATGGGGTTCTTCTTCAGAGGACTTGATTGGAGATATCAGATGACCTTGGATGCTGCGAGCAATGGAAACTTCAACACCAGGTATCCTGAAGATGCTTATGTGTTGATTGAGAACTTGGCGTCTAGCAATAGCACCAAGAATGCTGATTTTGAGTGCAAAAGGCAAGCCGGTAGTATGGACGGTACACAAATTGCTGATGTTCATGCCAAGTTGGATTCTATGCACAGTCTCCTAATGGGCAAGACAACGAAAGCTGTGCACTTTGCTGAAAATATTGAGGTTTTCAATGAGGATGAAACAGAGGATGTTAACTACATTGGTGGTTCTGGTTTTCAAGGTCAGAGAAATCAATTCAACAACAACAGAAACTTCAACAACAACTCTCAACAAGGAGGTTCGAATCAGTTTGGCCATAAACCATCTCAGAACAGTGGGTACACCAGGAACTATGGTAACTCATTTTATCAACCTGTCCCTGCTAAGCTTCCAGACAGCAAGATCGAGTCTATGTTCGAACAACTTATTCAAGGACAGCAGAAGCTTACTGTGGATTTCAATGGGAAGATTGATGTCCTATACAATGATCTAAGTGGAAGGATCGACGTTATTAATATTCAGCAGAAGAAGCTGGAACTTCAGATATCTCAGATTTCAGAGGCTGTGAAAAGACAAGAGGGTTTTCTACCAGGGAAAGTAGAGAACCCAATGGCTCACATCAATGCAATCACCTTGAGGAGTGGAAAAGAGGTCTCTCCATGTGCAAAAATTGGCCAAAATGCAGATATTTTCGTCGATCTTGATGATGAGGATACCGAAATCGCTCCAGTATCGATCGACACTAGCCAGCATCGGTAGACGCCTATCAGGATACTTTTACGGGATAAATCAAAACCGCATGTATCGATCGATACCACTCCAGGGTCGGTCGATACAAATCCTGCAGTCGAACCGACTCCTAATATTTCGAAGGCAGTGCCAAATGTGGTTGCAGAAAGAGTTTACACGCCAAGGATACCTTATCCCAGAACTGCTGGGAAGACTAAGAAGGAGGTGGAAGACTCTAGATGCAAGGCAATTATTGATAAGTTGATTGTTGAACTTCCTTTTATCGATGCCATCAAGATTTCTCCAGCTTTCATGAGATACGTCAAGAGGATGGTGTCTAGCAATGTGAACCTTGAAGAAGGATGCTTGATGATTACTCACGAGTGCAGTGCAATCCTGACTAACAGGATCTTAAAGAAGCTACCAGATCCAGGGAGTTTTGTGTTGGATTGTACAATATTCACAGACATATTTGAGCGTTCTCTTTGTGACCTTGGCTCAAGTATCAATCTCATGCTATATTCAGTTGCCAAAAGGATGGGGATGACAGACTTCACAACCACGAGGATCTCCCTGATACTTGCTGATCGTTCAGTTAGACTTCCAGAGGGGTTACTCGAAGATGTCCCGATTAAGATTGGGAATTGCTTAATCCCAACTGATTTCATCGTCCTGGAATACGATGCTGAGCCTAAGGATTCTCTCATCCTAGGCAGACCATTCCTTGAAACAACTGGTGCTTTAATTGATTGCAGGAATGGGAAGATCGCTCTCAACATCGGTGATTTGGTCATGACTTTCAATATGGATAAGATGATGAAGAGACCAACCATCGATGGGCAGACTTTCTTTGTAGACACTTTCAGCGACATAGCTGAAGAGTACTTCCTTGAGATGCATCCTGAGGATCCACTGGAGAGAGCGTTGACCTATTCTTCCACTTCAGAGGTTCGTTCGTGTGATGATACTGCTGGTTACTCGAAAATGCTCAATTCAGCATCGCCAGTAACAATCGATACCCCCTAGTATCGGTCGATACTCTGCGACTAGAAGGAGAGTTGGCCGACAGTTCTAAGCAAACTGTTGGGCTTGGAGATTGGAGTGCAGAGAATGCTCCTAAGGTTGAACTAAAACCACTCCCACCAAATCTGAGATATAGTTTTTTTGGTCCTAATTCTACATACCCAGTGATAGTTAATGCTTCCTTGAACAACACAGAGATTGCCTTGCTGTTGAGCAAGCTGCACAAGTATCGCAAGGCTCTTAGCTATTCTCTCGATGACATTTCGGGTATATCACCGGGCCTGTTCATGCATAGGATTCACCTTGAGGACGAGTCGAAAACCTCAATTGAGCATCAGAGGAGGCTGAATCCGAATCTGATGGAAGTGGTCAAAAAGGAAGTGATGAAACTTTTGAAAGCTGGTGTTATCTATGCTATTTCGGATAACTCTTGGGTCAGTTCAGTGCACGTTGGTCCAAAGAAAGGAGGGATAACCGTAGTGAAGAATGAGAAGGATTCCTACTAGAACTATCACTGGACATCGAAAGTGCATTGACTACATGAAGTTGAATGCATCTACACGGAATGATCATTTCCCATTGCCATTCATTGACCAGATGTTGGAGAGGTTGGCTGGTCATCCCTACTACTGTTTTCTCGATGGGTATTCAGGTTTCTTCCAGATTCCGATACATCTAGATGACCAATGGAAGACAACATTTACATGTTCATATGACACTTTCGAATACATGAGAATGCCATTTGGATTATGTAACGCCCCAGCCACTTTCCAGAGATGCATGATGTATATCTTCACATACATGATTGAGGAGTTTATGGAGGTGTTCATGGATGATTTTTCAGTGTATGGATCATCGTTCAAAGATTGTTTGGCTAACTTGTTCAAGGTGCTACAGAAGTGTGAAGAGAAACACTTGATCCTTAATTGGGAAAAGTGTCACTTTATGGTTCAGGATGACATCGTGCTTGGGCACAAGGTTTCTGAGGCTGGAATTGAAGTTGACAAAGCCAAAATTCAGGTTATGACGAGCCTCCAACAACCAAATTCTGTGAAGGATATTCGAAACTTCCTTGGTCATGCTGGGTTTTACATGAGGTTTATCAAAGATTTTTCCAAGATAGCACGCCAACTCACTGCTTTATTATGCAAAGAGATCAAATTCGATTTCACACATGAATGTCTTGCAGCCTTTGAGGAGATTAAAAAGGCTTTGGTGATTGCTCCTATTGTGCAACCTCCTGATTGGACTTTGCCTTTTGAGATCATGTGCGACGCTAGTGATTTTGCGGTTGGATCTGTTCTGGGCCAGAGAAAGGATAAGAAGTTAAACGTCATCTACTATGCCAGCAGGACATTGGATGATGCTCAGAGGAATTACAGCACCACATAGAAGGAGTTACTTGCAGCCGTCTTCTCCTTTGAATTTTTTTGATCCTACCTGATTGGGAGCAACGTGATTATTCATACTGATCATGTTTCTCTCAAATATCTGATGCAGAACAAGGATCTTAAACTTCGCCTTTGTCGTTGGGTTCTTTTGCTACAAGGTTTCCACATCGAGGTTACGGACAAGAAAGGGATAGAGAACGGGGTCGCTGACCATCTCTCGAGGATCCGAATCGATGCAGACATCCCTATTGATGATCAACTACTAGAAGAATCCATTTACTTCATTGAAACTGAGTTCCATATGGGTTTCGCAGAAGCTCAGCAATTCCCACGATTGCAGGTCTCGGTATCGATCGACACTCATATGGTGTCGGTCGATACCCGGCGATTCCCGAGCCAGCTTTGACTGTCGAACACCTAGGTTTTCAGAGGATTATCTAGTGGCTGCGGCCGATTCTGATCAACCATGGTATGCTGATATTGCTAACTACCTTGCTGCAGATGCAGAACTAAAGCACCTCAAGAACTATAACAAGAAGAAATTCATGCGCGACATAAGGCGATACTTTTGGGATGAACCTTACTTGTATAAGCACTGTTCTGATAGTATTTACAGACGATGCATTGCTGAGTCAGAAGTACCTAATGTGTTGTTTCATTGCCATGGATCCGACTATGCTGGACACTTTGCCACCTTCAAGACAGTGTCCAAGGTTCTTCAAGCCTACTATGTTTAAGGATGCTCATGCTTTCATTTCGCAGTGTGATGCCTGTCAGAGGAGAGGAAAGATCAGTAAAAGACATGAGATGCCATATAATTTCACCCTTGAGGTTGAGATTTTCGATTGTTGGGGCATCAATTTTATGGGTCCCTTTCCTTCGTCATATGGACACAAATACATCTTGGTTGATGTGGACTATGTGTCTAAGTGGGTTGAAGCCATTGCTAGCAGAACCAATGATTCTTCGGTGGTTCTTAAGCTGTTTAAGACCATCATTTTCCCTCGATTTGGAGTACCTCGAATTGTGATAAGTGATGGTGGCTCTCACTTTATCAACAAAATTTTCGAGAGGTTGCTGAAGAAGTATGGTGTGAACCATCGTGTTGCTACTCCTTATCACCCCCAGACCAGTGGACAAGTTGAGGTTTCCAACAGGCAGATCAAAGAGATTCTGGAGAAAACAGTGAATGTCACAAGGAATGATTGGTCTGTGAAACTGGATGACGCACTTTGGGCATACATGATTGCTTTCAAGACATCTCTTGGGACTACACCGTTTCACTTGGTGTATGGAAAAGCATGCCATCTTCCAGTGGAAATCGAGCACAAGGCAGCATGGGCTACAAAGTTGATGAATTTCGACATCAAATTTGCTGTTGAGAAGCGATTGATCAAGCTGAATGAGCTCGATGAGATTAGGCATCTTGCCTATGAGAACTCGGAGCTGTACAAGGAGAGGACTAAAGCATACCATGACAAGAAGATCATTTCCAGACAATTTGAACCAAATGACCAGGTACTTCTGTATAACTCTCGTTTACAATTATTTCCTGGTAAATTGCGTTCTCGTTGGTCAGGTCCTTTCACAATCAAGGAAGTTAGACCACATGGTGCGATTGTCCTGACAAATCCATCAGGCGAGGAGTTCACTGTCAACGGACAAAGGGTGAAACATTATTGGGCGAAAGCCGAGATTCCAGAGGGACACATGATGCCTCTGGATGATGCACCCACTGCCTGAACGGCGGTACAATCAAGTTAATGACATTAAACGAGCGCTTGGTGGGAGGCAACCCACTGGTGAGTTTGTTTTTGAGTCTTTTCCTTTTTATTTTTCGTTTTGTGTCTGTGTCAGGATAAACAAAGAGCAAACACGAAATCGCCTGAGTATCGATCGATACCCTGTTAGTATCGGTCAATACACTTTGCGAATGAGAAAAAGTTCATCGTGTCGACTTAAGCCTGGTATTGCTCGATACCAGGCCGTGTGTCGGTCGATACTCGATGTTCCAGCACGGTAACTTCTTGTATTTCACAATCCTACATGGTTCTTTTGCTTTCTTTCACCAACTCTAGGCTAGATAACACTGGAGACAATGTTGTTCAAGTCTGGGGGAGGTAGTCGCTGACATTGTTTTTGTTTTTCTTAGAGTCAGTCGGTTTTTAGGCAAAACCTGTTTTATTGAGTCAAAACTTTGTTGGAGACTGTGACCTTTTTCTTGAATCTATTGATTGAATCTATTGATCTGACCTTGCTTCTAAGTGACCATTGTTACAGAATCAATTCTAGATAGACTAATGAAAAAATCCAAAGGCTGACCAGTTAACTAGAAGACACTCATGTTTCCAGCAAAGTTCTTTAAAGCCTGAGCCAAATTTTTGCACTTCATCGATGTGATTGATATCCATAGAGCTTGATTCCTCATTCGTATCTGACAAAAGAACCCACGTGTTTAAAATAATGGTATTTCTCTCCCTGTTACAAGTTAATAAGATGCATTTAAAAGATGAGATGATTTTCTTCAAAGTAGAGGGTTAGAAAAATTTCCAACGATCCCATTATTCTACTTCAGAGGAAATGATCACACAAAGGTGGAAGCGAGGTTATGAAATTTTCCTGTGATACCATTATTCGCCTACACTTTTGATTACTTTTGAGGGAAGAACCGGGGATTCGGTGGCAAACACCATCAATACTCGCGTCTCGAACCTTAATTTGTATATGCAAGAAACATAATGAGAAATAAGTCTGGGGGAGAGAAATAATACCAGAAAGTGTGAAAAAGGGTGGTTCCTTGTCATGATATTGTATGGGAAAGAATCTAGAAGGTTCTTGGTATTAATCACAACGATGAAACTGGCGAGGAAGGCTTGATTGAACGATGCTGTGAAATAATGTGTGTAGTCTGGGAAGCTGAGAATGTCTACGGAGAAGTACATGGTGGTTAGATCAAAACCTGGTTAGGTGGCATTTGGGTGCTTGGGAAAAGGGTCATTGCAACATTTCAAAAACAAGTAAGTCTCTATGTTTTCAAACCTCTTTCTCTGGTTTAGTCATCTATTTGCTTGAGGGCAAGCAAAAGACTAAGTCTGGGAGAGTTGATATATCATGGTTTTTACCCCGTTTAAGCCATGATATAAGTTCGTTTTATTGAGTCTTTCTACTATTATGTGGTGTTTTAGAGTCTTTTACAGGTTTTAGCACGTTTGGAGCATAATTGGAGATACTGGAGCTTTCTGGAGCATTTTGGAGCAAAGCAGACGTTCATGTAGTTGAGTACTCGATTTGAAGTCTCAGTGTCGATCGATACTGCCTAGTATCGGTCGATACTCATCGAAGCAGACACGACCCGTGACTTTAATGAAGAGTTGAAGAATTGCGAAATGGCCCAGAATACTTTATTATTTACAAGAAACCCCAAAACGTGATTTATGTTATTTAATAGGATTTTACAGCCACTTTGATGGCTACGTTTTATTTTACTTTGGTTTTGTGAGAGAGCTTTTGAAGGGAGACAAGTCTGGAACTCTGTTCGTCCGAGAGAAGATTTCAAACCCTCTTGTTACTCTTACTATTTTATTTGATGATTTATTCAAACATGTTTATTGCTTCAATTTCCATGTCTGAGTAGATCTCTTGTCAGGTTCAGGGTTCTCATAAGGGTTTTCTCTGAATGGTAGGTTGATTAGTTGATTAAGATTCATCACCATCGGAATTAGTTCTTCGCCATAGGTTGTTTGCAAAGCTAATTCTAGATTGATCACCTAGAACTTAGATCTTAGGATAATTAATTAGGCACGAGAGTGCGATTAATTACCTGATAGAACCTAAGGTGAGCAAAATAACTATTCACAAAGAGATTTGGTTTAGTTGTTTTGTGAACAAATTAAACTTGAACTAAAAGCTGGTTTATACTTTAGGATTCGCAAAGAGATTTGGAATTCTAGGATTTAGACTTAGATAATTCTCGCAACAATAGTTGGTTAATTATATCTTAGTGATTTGAGTTCAAGAACCGCGCTAAATCTGAATCCTGACTAGATAGTTTACCTGCATTCATTGATTTCCTGAGAAATACCCTGAACCTATCTTTCTCCAATCGAATTTACAACCGTTTTAATTTACGTTCTGTTTTTAATATCATTGATCGCTTAGCTTAATTCTCATCTTTATAATTTATTGTGTGTCTCTATGAGTCCTTGTGTTCGACCCCTACTTTACTGCAACCACTGCCTAGTACTTTTAGGCTATTAATTTGAGCATATCAATTGCGCATCATCAAGGGTTCTATTGGCGTAGTAGATAACATGAAATTTCTTGTCCCTTCGCTGTCCCAAAATAGCTCCTACTGCGAAATCGCTAGCATCAGTCATCACTTCGAAAGGTAAGTCCCAGTCTGGTGGTTGGACAACTGGCGCGCTGACAAGAGCTCCCTTGATGGTGTGAAAGGCCTCTAGATAGTCGCTGTCAAAATGGAACCTCACCTCCTTGCATAACAAACGTGTTAAGGGTCTAGCAATCTTGGAGAAATCCTTGATGAACCTCCTGTAGAACCCAGCATGTCCCAGAAAGCTTCTAATCTCCTTAACAGAATCTGGCGGCTGTAGACTAGTCATCACCTCAATCTTTGCATTGTCCACTTCGATACCCTGCTCTGAAATCCGATGACCTAAGACTATCCTATATCTGACCATAAAGTGGCACTTCTCCGAGTTCAACACCATATGCTTTTCCTCGTAGCGCTGTAATATCTTGCATAAATTAGAAAGACAAATAGAAAAGGAGGATCCATACTCAAAGAAATCGTCCATGAAAACCTCCATTATGTCCTCAATCAAGTCGGTGAAAATCGACATCATGCATCGCTGGAATGTTGTTGGGGCATTGCACAAGCCAAATGGCATTCTGCGATAAGCGAAAGTGCCGTAAGGACATGTGAATGTATTCTTCTTCTGGTCATCTGGGTGGATGGGAATCTGAAAGAAACCAGAATAACCATCTAGAAAACAGTAGTAGGGGTGGTTAGTCCATCTCTCAAGCATATGATCAATAAAAGATAAGGGAAAATGATATTTGCGAGTAGCGACATTCAACCTCCTATAGTCAATACACATCCTATGCCGTGTGAAAGTTATATTTGGTATCAACTCATTTTTCTCATTTTTAACAACTGTCACACCGCCTTTCTTTGGCACAACATGGACTGGGCTCACCCATGTACTATCAGAGATATTGTATATGATGCCCGCCTCTAGAAGTTTCAGTATCTCCTTCTTTACAACATTTTTTAGATACGGGTTTAACCGTCTCGGATGTTCTATCGAAGTCATTGATTCGTCCTCAAGATGTATTCTATGCATGCAAAGGTCAAGTGAAATCCCTGTGAGATCATCTAGTGAGTAGCCTAAAGCTCTACGATACTTTCTAAGCTCACATAGAAGCAAAGCAGTTTTCACATTGTTCAACTTAGCATTGATGATCACATGGTAAGTGGAGTTAGGGCCAAGAAATGCGTACCTTAGCCCATTTGGGAGTGTTTTGAGTTCAATTTTTAGAGCCTTCAGCTCGCTCCACGGGTCAGCAGAAGGCGCAAGAAGACTTGCTGCTGGAAGCGTCTATGCGGCTCCATCTAAACGGATGTAGTCGACCATCTTCCCCATTGTCTGGCTTGAGTTTAGCATCTTAGCATAACCGGTGGCATCGTCAGTCATAAACCCATGCTCGTTCTATGCTTTTATCAAAACGGTCTCCAACGGGTCATCGACTAGAATCTCTTCAACCACTTCGTCAGAGACCTCTAGTGAGTCATCTATCGAGAATGTCTGTTCGTCCAACATAGGCGTCTTCAGCATCTTATCCATCTCAAACTTCATGACAATGTCTCCCAGGTGGAGATCTATTCACATGTTCCTCACGTCTATGATGGCTCCTGCTGTACACAAGAAGGATCTTCCCAAAATGAGAGGATCCTTTGGTTCTTCATCCAGCTCTAGTACCACAAAATATGCAGGAACAAATGCATTGCCAATTCGCACATGTAGATCATCAAGAACACCAATAGGCAGCTTCACAGAACGATCTGCAAAATACTAGAGAGATCTTAGTTTGGTTGAACTTTATGAATCCAAGCCGCTTAACTACAGAGTATGGCATTAGGTTGACGTTGGACCCAAGATCACATAGAGAGCAAGCAAAAGTCATTGCTCCAATCTGCACAGAGAGAATGAACTTTCATGGATCGCCTAGCTTCTTTGGCATCTTGTTTTGGAGGGCAGCACTTCAATCTTTAAAGACCATCATGACATTATCCTCGGTAGACACCTTACTTGTCACTAAGCTCTTCATATATTTCTTCAATGAAGGTATCATTTGGATTGCATCAACAAGAGGAAGCTTTACCACAAGATCGTTTAGCATTTCCTTACACTTGGCTTCTTCTAGATCTTTACGCGACTTCTTTGGACGAGTAGGGTAAGGGATCCTTGGGGTGTAGACGCGTGTAGGTGGTAGCATATGTGGCTCATCTGTAGCGTCAGTACTTGTGAAAGCTTTCCCTTTTTCGGCAGTCTCCTTGTCAACATCTCCTAGATCAATGGCGACATCAGCATCTTCCCCTTTCCGTGTGGTCGGTTCCAACTCTTTCCCGCTTTTGAGTGTAATGGCGTTGACGAACTCATTCCTCGGATTTTGCTCTACTTTCTTGGGAAGAGTTACCTGGGGTCTCTTGATCGCTGCAGCAGTTTGAGCAACCTGAGTATCCAGCTTCTTCACATGAATGCACACAGCTTCATACTTGCTGTTGGGATCGTTGTACATGTTATTAACCTTGACATTGATCTCCTTAGCAGATTGTTGTTGATTGAGCAGGAGTTGTTGCATTAGAACCTTAAGCTCATCCTGAGATTCATTTGCGGCGCTTGCAAGAGCTTGGAATGGGGCAGGTTTTGTCGTCTGGAAAGAGCTGAACGGTTGTTTCTGCTGGAACCAACCTTAAAACATGTTCTGGCCCTAGAAACCTTGAGTGGATCCTGAGACGCCTACGTTTTGTACAAACGTTTTTCCTTGGGGGTATTGAACTTGCTGGGGGTAGACTTGATCATGGAGATTTTTGACATTGGTGCTTCTGTAAGACAGGTTCGGATGGTTCATGTAATTCTGGTTGAAATCTCTGTTATGCATGTACCCTTGTCCACTAACGTAGTTCACCTCTTGTTGCTCATTGGTTTCGTCTTCAGCTAATCCTTGACAGAAAATTTTATCTCCTGCCTCCTCGCAAGACTGCACACCTCTCTGATTTCCCTTCAGTAGCAATTTCACTTTCACAGTCAGCTCATCAATCTTCTGCGAATCCGCACCATTGACACGTTTAGACATGTCGTACTCAGGGCATCGATTTCCAGAACTTGAAGCCAAGTTCTTTATCAGCTGGTACGCCCCTTCCTTAGTCTTAATCATGAAATCTCTATTGCTTGTAGCATTAAGAGCGTTCTTATAGTCTCAGTCAACTTCATCGTATAAAATGCATAGTATCTGCTCATCCGAGTACCCATGATGAGGGCACTCTCTGCGGTACTCTCTGAACCTCTCTCATGCTTCGCAAAAAGACTATCATGCGTGCTGCTGGAAGGTGGTGATTTTATATCAGAGCGAAGCTGTCTTAGACTTGGTGTAGAAGTGATCCAAGAAAGTAGCTCCGCATTCTTCCCATGTAGTCAACGACCCAGGTGGAAGTGACTTGAGCCATCTTAGCTCCTTGTCCGCCAAAGAGAAATTGAAGAGTTTGCACTTGAGGTAATCAGGCGGTACCCCATTCGACTTGGTAATGCTGCATGTTTCTTCAAAAATTTTGATGTGGTCCATTGGATGTTCTGCAAGTAAGCCATGGAAGATGTGCTCCTTCACCAATGCGATCATCTAAGGTTTGATCTCATAATCTTCCCTCGTAATGGCCGGTGGGTGGATATCAGCTCTATTCTGGTAGATGGCATGAGGTGTGTCCAAGTCTCCAATGCCATGTTGTTGTTGTTGTTGTTGTTGCTGTTGTAGCTGCTGCAACTGCTGCACTTGTTGTTGTAGCCTCAGCAGTTCGGCAGCTGCATCATTTTTTTGGTTGTTGTTCTGATCGTCCATGATGACATGAATTGTCCATGCCCTCCGGTTCGTTCGTTCTAACCTTGCTAGCTCTTCGTTGCTGAGCTCGCAAAGGTTTTCAGAGCCCTTGCTTCTGGTAACTTTATTCAGCTTTTCCGTCAGTCACCTGAAACGCACAAGGTATCAAGGTAGAATGTGTTAGTAAATCTTAGACTAAATTTCAAATTCAAAATTGAAGGTAACACTATTGGTCCCTACCAACGGCGCCAAATTGATTTAGGTGTTTTGCCACGTAGTCAATCAATTAACTAAAGTGCACACTACTGGAATCATAACAGTATGTCAATGTAGTACTTTAGGATCGAATCCACATATACCAAGGTTACACTACGATTCTCACAAGATGAAATTAAGCTAATATGATAATAAGGGTTGAATTGCAAAGTAATGAAAATAACTAAAAGTGGTGTAAATTCAATAAGAGAAAAACGTTAGGTCGAGAGTTTTTTCGCGGGAATCCAGAGATCATGAATCAAATAACTATTCAAGAAATGAATAAAATCAAGTTTCAAACTCAAACATAAATATCTAACCAATCCACTTCTGTGGTATTGATTACTAAATCTAACAACCTAAAATCCTAACTTCCGTTGAACATAGAGTTCTAGACCATCATTAACGAATTGGTTCAATATGTTCACGAATTTCCTTAACATCAACTTCTGTTGGCTAAGGACAATTCGCTCGCTTATGTTCTTTCTAGCAACCTACGACACTTTCGTCGTATAGATTAAACCCTAGATCATAGGCAAGCGGTCAACTTGGCCTAAACAATAAACACAACAATAAGCAAAAACCACAAAAGATAAATCTCTATCTATGTCTAATTCAATGATTCATGGACCCCTTTGAAACCCTAAACCTAACTATGGGACTAATCGGACATGGCAACGGAGAACAAGCAAGGAGATAGAGAGAAACTCATAATAATAATAAAAGAGAGGCAAGGGTTTAGAATTCTTCTCAATAGATGCAGAGATCCTTCTTCTTGCTTGCAAAATCAATAGCCAAAAATCTGAGTATAATAGAGAGTAGTCAAAAGAGAGATAGCCTAAAAAATGGCTGAGAATAATGTATAAATAGGGTTATGGGCGAATTAGGTCATAAAAGGCAGTTTCCGGGGCAAAACAGGAAAATCAGAAATTTCTTTTTCCTCTCGCCGGCTTGCATCGATCGATGCACATATTGCATCGATCGATTTTGGACTTTCTGGGCATGCTCCATCGATCGATGCACTCCTTGCATCGATCGATTCTGGCTCTTCAGAGAGTGATGCATCGATCAACTCCAGGTGTGCATCGATCGACTTTTAACTTTATGAGCGTATTGCATCGATCGATTCTGGTTCTTCTGATGGTGTTGCATCGATCGATGCACTCCTTGCATCGATCGATTCTTGCTCTTTTTGACCCTTCCATGCGTTTTTGCCCACGTAACTCCAATTTCTTTCTTAAATGCCTTTTTACCTGATATAACTAAATAAAGGACTAAAAGACTCTAAAACCAAACGTTGACTCGATAAAATATCAAAAGAAACACTAAAACATGTGTTAAAAAACGGTAAAAACCAAGCATATCGCATACAATGCTATGATGCACTCAATTGATGCTCCTTCTTGGCTACTGCATTCGGGAGCCTCTCATCATCTCACATCTGATCTGGCTAATCTCTTATTCCATCGGCTTACACAGGTGGTGAAGATGTGCAAATTGGAAATGGAATGGGACTTTAGATTTCCAACATGGGTTCAACTATTCTTTCATCTCCTACACGTAACTTTGCTATTAAAAATGTTCTCCATATTCCTAGCATTGCAAGAAATCTTGTTGCAGTCAAACAATTATGCACTAATAATCGTGTATTTATGGAATTTTTCCCAGACTTATTTCAGGTGAAGAATTTCAACACGAGGACGCCAATGGTGACAGTGGGAACTAAAGACAGAGGCTATGAGTGGCCGCATCGAGATTCATCCAAAATTTTCTCCTTTTCTGCATCAATAAAATGTCCTCTAGCTATCTGGCATTCAAGATTATGACATCTAGCTATTCAGTTTTAAAATCTGCTATTTCTCCCTTGTTTCTTTCTTATTCAAAAAAATCAGCTTCTTTCCATTGCATTGATTGTTCGATTAAAGTCACAAAATGCCTTTCTCTATCTCTTCATCTCTTTCCTCAACCAAATCTCTCGAGCTTGTATATTCAGATGTATGGACTTCACCCATTTTGTCTATTATAGAGTATAAGTGTTATGTGATTTTCGT
Source organism: Eutrema yunnanense (assembly GCA_002933935.1). Classification (NCBI taxonomy): domain Eukaryota; kingdom Viridiplantae; phylum Streptophyta; class Magnoliopsida; order Brassicales; family Brassicaceae; genus Eutrema; species Eutrema yunnanense. The sequence goes on from PKML01054267.1 coordinate 69,966, forward strand.
TGATCACTTCACGCATTATGTCTGGTTCTATCCGCTTCGCAGAAAATCAAATTTTAAAGAAACACTTATCCGGTGGAAGGCACTTGTGGAAAAGCGATTTCAGCATAAACAAATATCATTCTATTCCGATAACGGAGGCGAATATGTTGCACTAGCTGACTTCTTTGCAACTAATGGTGTCTCTCACCTCACCACACACACTCGAACACAATGGTTTCTCCGAGCGACGGCACAAACACATAGTGGAAACATGTCTTGCTCTCCTAACACATGCATCGATGCCTACAAGCTACTGGACATATGCACTCGCTGCAACAGTTTATCTCTTCAATTGGTTACCAACACCAACCTTATCGCTCATCTCGTCGTATGAGAAACTTTTTGGAAACGCTCCAAATTATACGAAGCTTCGCGTCTTTGGATATCTTTTCTTTTCGTGGCTCAAACCATACACACATCACAAGCTCGACTCACGCTCCCAACCATGTATTTTCTTGGGCTATATATTCCCTAAGCTAGAGCGCATTTCTCTGCTTGGAACCATTATCTTCTCGAATTTTTGGTTCCCGACATGTTCAAAAAAATATTTCCCTTTCATTCTCTTTCCTCTCCACCACAAACAAAGATGTCCCTGTTTTCCCGTCATGGTGCCCGCCAGTCACCACAATCTTGATCTCGCCACTGCGATCTCCATCACCAGACCAGCCCCTAGGTTCGGATCTTGTACTAACTGAAATTGCTTTACATGTGACAGCTACTTCGACTGGAGATTCTGGTAATCTGGAATTGCAGGTTACGCCGAGTGAATCAGTTTCTCCAAGCATGGATTCTGTTTTGACTCACACTGCAGAACATATCCTACAGGAAGCTGTACCCATAGTCAATACACACCCGATGCATACACGAGGGAAGAAAAATATCACAAAGACATTGCAAAAAAATTCCATGGTTGCTCTCACCTCGTCACATACAGATGATGAACCGGCGAATGTCATGCATGCCATGAAAGACGAGCAATGGCGAAACTCCATGTCCACTGAATTCAATTCCCAGATTCAGCATCAAACATGGGGTCTTGTCCCTCCTTCACCGGACTATAATTTGATTGGGAACAAGTGGGTTTTTCGAACGAAGCGACGCCCATATGGTTCTATTGAACGATTCAAGTCACGTCTTGTTGCAAAAGGATTTCATCAGCGTCATGGCATCGATTTTCAGGACATATTCAGCCATGTTGTCAAGCACCCCACCGTTCTCATTATTCTTGGAGTTGCTGTCTCTAGTGATTGGCATTTGCGATAACTTGATGTCAACAACGCATTTCTACATGGTCACTTAACGGAGGATGTGTACATGTCACAACTGATTGGTTTTGTGGACAAAGATAAGCCGCATCATGTCTGCAAATTGAAAAAAGCACTTTATGGCTTGAAACAAGCTCCTCGTGTGTGGTATTTAAACTTCAAAAAAATTTCATTCAATCGAGATTCGTGAACTCTTTGGCGGATGCGTCGTTGTTTGTTTTTCACTCGGGAAACACTCTCATATACACACTTGTATATGTAGATGATATTATCGTGACTGGGAATAATCCTACACGAGTTCAAGAGTTTATTGAGTTGTTGGGCAAAAGATTTTCTTTGAAAGATCTTGATGAACTGAACTACTTTATGGGTGTGGAAGCTCTCAGGACGAAATCTGGCTTACTAATAAATCAAAGGAAGTATATCAATGATCTTTTGCATCGCACCAATATGTCATTTGCTAAACTGGTGTCGTCTCCTATGATGGCCAATGATAGATTGCAGTTGTTATCGGGTACACCTATGGCGGATGGTACTGAGTACATACAAGTTGTTGGAAGCCTCCAATATCTCCACTTCACACGATCTGATGTTGCTTTTGCGGTCAACAAGCTCTCATAATGTATGCACTGCCCTACGGATGTCCATTGGCATGCAGTCAAGCGTGTTCTTCTCTATCTAGCTGGTACAAAGGCTGATTGAGTCTCCGAGATTAGTTTCGGGAGGAAACGCTTTAGTGGTTTATACATAATTTTGGAAATAATCTTATAGCTAACGTTGCACAGGCTGATGGGTCTGAACTCCGTTATCTCTCTCGGCCTCTCTGTTTTCGGGATTAAACAAATATTAGTTTGGTTGAGGCGATCGTCAAAGCTTCCCATGATAAAGAAGTCTTTTACCATCATGATGATGTCTTTCGTTGTCACTTCGCAGAACTTTTGTTTTAACGCTGAATTTCATGAATCATCAAAGACAGTAACATAAAGATTCAAAGGAAAAAAAAAAGGAAAACAAATCACGATACCAGTAGGTACCTTACGACCTAGAAATAGACAAGGAATAGGGAGTTGGGACAGGGGTTTATTGTAAATATTATTATTATTTTTTTGCTATATTTTATTGTAAATAATTTGATAGCGACATTAGTAACCAGGAGGCCACAAACCACAACAATGACATGTCTTAGGGTCTTTTCCTTGGGCATTATACCCTATGCAATTACCCACTAACCCTTTGCCTCTCTTCAAACACACAGAGTCACACTCTTCGAGAACACAAAACCCAGTTTTTGTCTTAAGTGGATGTTCCATACATCGGTTGTGTTTTCTTTGCTGCACATTCCCCATCACTCCTGTTATTATTATATATAAAACATAAAATTTCAATTTCAGTAATTAAAATGGAAAAATAGTGTTTTTCGTTTCATGAAAAATATGTTTGAGTACGTAGCTCGACAAATATCACACAAATTTATATAAAAAAACAAATCCAAAGAGCATCAATATTTAAAAACAAAAAAATGTAGCTTCACATTTATCTATGCAGCACGAAGCGAAAATGAGTTTACACCGTATATTTTGTTGTAGATGAAGGAATTAACCAAAATAGTTTAAGAAATTCTAAAAATACCTTTGGGGATTGGTTTCCTAGGTCTAGCAACTCAATTTTCTAGATATGGTATGAATTTGACATAAAAAGAGCTAAATTTGATATTATGGAACTTGTAGTAAAAATAATTTTGATACAATTATATATAACTTCAATGAACATGTATATTAAAGAAATAGTTAGATTTAAAATCAGTTTCTTGTAAAACGATTACATGTAATATATTAAGATGATTCTCAATGCATATACAAACCTAGCATAAGAATGATGAACAAAGTTAGAATAGTAAACAAGAGTTGAAAGGGTTTCTTCATCTTAGATGTAGAAATGAACTGATCGTGGTGATTTAAAAATTAAAAAGAATGAAGAAATTGTATTTATAGAGAAAAGAAGTTAGATGCATTCTATACATTGAAACATATACTAATGTAAGCTAATTACCTTTTTCAATTCCGATTTAAATGGATCTTGATTTACTACTTCTCATCTGATATGTTCAAGCTTTAGACTCGCTCATTTTTATAATAAAACTAGGGTGTGATCCGCGCTACGCGCGGGCGTGGTGAACATTTTTCTAATTTTTGTATTGTCTAATATTATTTTAATTTTATTAGTATTGTAATTAATGTAGTTATCTTTGTTAGCGTAAGATATATGGATTGTTTATTTTTAGATATTTTTTTAATCTTTTAAATTTATGTTCATTTATGTTTTTGTTTAAAAGATGATATCTATTTTTATATGTTTATTTTTTCTTCTATTGTCAATTTATGCAATTAGTTGGTGTTTTTAAAGGAAATTTATTATCATTTTTAAGTTTATGGAAGTAAATATTTTTTTAGTTGATCTGTATTATTAGTTATGTAATTCCTTAGTATAGATGTATTGTTTTAACGGAGCTCATACGACTTAGTAAATCAATGGATATTTACTCTTTATATTAGTAAACCCCATGCAATTACAAATTTATTCGAGAAATAACTTTATAAATTTACTCCTCATATTAGTATGAATGAGTGTTACATACTATTGATTAATTTATGATTCTTTTTTATACAAATAAAATAGAAATCATTAGGAGTTTGTAACGGAAGAGTTTGTTATTTTTTAACTAAAACAATTAGAGTTTGCTTTTGTTACGTGTAGGTGCGTAGTAGCTACACTAAAGCCCAATGAGCCCAACAGAGGGATGAAAATACCAAACCTTTCTTTGTTTGGAAGACCAATGATCTTGTCTTTTAAGTTAATCATTGGTGACTCCAACATATGTGTTATGTCCTTATTCCCTAGTTCCATTGTAGGATGTGAACGTGGGACGATATTTGTTTCTTTTATTATTATATCTGTCACGTTTCTCATATGGTGTTGTTGAACAAATTTGTTGGCTAGAATTGGAATCACTGACTCTATTTCAGCAGTAAGAAAATCAAAAACTTTCAATTTTTCCCTTGTTGAAATCTTTGGTGATTGTAAGAGGAGACTCAAGTCTGAGAATAGATCTTTGCGGTTATCGAAAGAGTTGTTTTTTTTTTTTGGGCTTACGGCGAAAGCACACTGAGACAGGGGAATTTGAAGCATTTGTGGCGAGTGGTGAATTTATCATCGTATTTAGTCTTAGTAGGCCAATTTTTGAAGTAGATCTTTTGGATTTTTTGTTCTATGTTTTTTTTTTTTAAAAAAGTGGATGCTTAGGTGGAGGCTGAGGTGACGGAAGGAGAAGAGAAAAATGTAACTTTATATATATATATACAATTTAAAGAAAAAGGATAAAAATTCATTGGAAAAAATACAGGCACACTACAAGAAAATAGACCATAACTGATGGCAGATCTCGTCGGAAATGGCCATTTCCGACGTATTTCCAACGGGACAAAAGCCGTCAATTACAGCTCGTCAGAAATTAATTTCGGTCGAAATTCCGTCAGAACATTCCGACGGACATAAGTCGTCGGAAACTGGTCGAAGTATTTTTGACGGATTACCGACGGCCACATTTCCGACGATTGTTTGATCAGAACTACGCGCCGGAACGCTGTCAGAATATCGTCGGAAATATCTTCTGACAGCATTTCGACGGCGTTGTTTCCGACGGATCTTTGTCGGAATATTCTATCGGCAATCCGTTGAAATATCGCCGGGACTATTTCCGACCACCTTTTGACGTATTTCCGATAGACTACTTCCGATGGAAATCAATATTTTGGTTTTTAAAATTTTATTTAATAATTACGAAATTAATTAATTAAATCAGGTTTTTTTAATTTTATTAATTAATAAAGTAATTAATTAAATGATTTGTAAAAAAATTTCTTAATTAAAAAATTCAGTAACATAAAAATTGTTCCAAAAAAATACATAGAAAAAATAATTTGGAAACATATGAGGGAATGCTTTCTTCATGATATCTTTCATACCGGTGAGCTCTTGACTGATTGAGTTTCGTACGGTCTCCAACTCCTTAACCTTCGCGTCATAGTTTTTAACTGTTTGGCTGAGCCTCTCGATTTCGTATTTGTACTCCGAAGCAGAGCAATAACCCGAAGAATAAGATTTTTGGGTCGGAAGTCTGTCTAACCCTAAAAATTGACCATTGACTTGTCGAGTTTCCTACGAAAGATTATAAAAATTATTAATGAAATTACGAACAAAATAAAAAATAATGAAAACAAATAAAAACTTACAACGAGAATAATGTCGTTGATCTCTTCATGTATTAACTCGTTTGAGGATGACGATCCATCAAGAGTGAGCTGCAACATTTCCGCCACACGATACATCTTCTTCTTCTTGCAGGTCTCAACAACTTCTCGCACCCCGAAGTCCTAGATCACACCGGTCTTTTTGTTGGTGTGACTTTTCTCCATCACTTTAATGTAATCTGGAGGGATCCCACCGGTTTCTTTCGCTTGTGAAATTTTGTTGAGTAAAATAATAAAAAAATATATAAAATTAATAATTAAAAATGGAAATATACTTAGCATTTTCATCGCCTCGCGTTCGACAATCNCCCCCCCCCCGTTGTGAATGTAGATCCTCTTCCCTTCTCGGTCACTCTTCCGGTTCTTCGAGTTTTTTTTGTAGAGCTTCTTCATCGCAAGCCGAATCCAATACTCGCATAAACCCTTCCACACGTCGTCGTCGAGGTCCTTCGGCTTAGCTTTGTTGTGAAACCATGTCTGCTTTCACTCGTACATATGTTTCGAGTACTGAAGACCGACATACCGATCGAAAGTGGCCAGCACTTTTTCGTCATCGTATGCTCCCAAGTGAACTTTTGCTACATAAAAAAAATTGACAAAATTAACTAAAATATAAGAAAACTCAAAAACTTATATATTACCGCGAAAGTTCGGTGCCACAAGTCCTTTCGTCTTTCGGCATGTCTGAGTACTTCTCATGCGGTTTGTCTAACATGGTATGGAACATCCGCAATATTGCCTTTGTGATCTCATGCGACAACATAAACCTGAAACATTAAAAAGAAGAAATAAATACATTAAGATTAATATGCTAAATAAATTGAAATAAAGAAGAATCAAAAATTAAATCCGTCTTTATACCCATCATCCTAGTTGCAGCTGATAAAGGGGAATGTCCACCTCTACACCCATCATATAACAGATTTTTAGCAGCGTCTAACATATCAAAAAGTCTCTGAGTTTCTAAGTTAGGTTCTTCTCCTCTATCTTCATACTCAGCAACCTATGATATACTTTCACGAAATGCATCGTTCACCATCTGAACATGACCTACAGTTTCTACTTCCATTGCAGGTTTAGGTTCTTCTCCTCTATCTTCATACTCAGCAACCTATGATATACTTTCACGAAATGCATCGTTCACCATCTGAACATGACCTACAGTTTCTACTTCCATTGCAGGTTTAAGCTAGCTCTATCCCCAATATATTGTTCACTAGTACTACCATAATCCACCATTGTATCATTTTCTCCATGATAATACCAAATCTTGTAATCTAGCACAAACCTATTACAATACAGGTGTGAACATACTTCATCTATCACGATTAATATACGATTCCGACAATTGGTACAAGGGCTGTAGATTTTACCGGTTTTTTTTTCTTTCTTTTGTGTACTCGCAAATGCAATGAATTGCTACAAACATTGTTTGTATTCTTCCCTAATTAGGCCCGTCTCTAGAATTTGATGAGGTTTGTACATCCATGATCGAAAATAATTATAAGGATCCGAAGAAGACATTTTGGTAAGGTTGTAGATGATAGTTATTTTTTTGTAATTGTAGTGAATGAAGGGGGGGGGGGGGTGGAGACGTTTTTATAGGAAAAATGTGTGCGGTTTCCGACGGAAATCCGATAATATTCAAACGGTTATATCATTTCAAACGGCTACAACATTACCGACGGGAGATATTCCGTTGGAATTCCGACGGACGATACTTTTGTCCAAACCTCGACGGAAAATTCCGACGAATTTACGTCTGTCGGAAAGTGCCATGTTTTCTTGTAGTGTTTATATAGAGTGTTTGTTGGTAATAAATATTGAACTGAGTTGCATTTGATATATATATACAGAATACAATCAATGAGAGAGGGACATGTTTTAGCCGCACATCACGGCACCTGCTCCGAGCAACTCGAACCTGTTATTTAGGGATATTCCCTTGATTTTCTCAAAATGAAGAAGAAGAAGTGTATTCTCTCTCTTGAAAAACTCTGTTTACAATGCATTTGATATATAGAGACAGAATACAATCAATGAGAGAGGGACATGTTTTAGCTGCACATCACGGCACCTGCTCCGAGCAACTCGAACCTGTTATTTAGGGATATTTCCTTGATTTGCTCAACCTGTTGGAAGTTCTTCTTCTTTTTCTTCTCATCTTTGACATTCTCATTGCAGAGTAGCGACATCTCACATTGAGCTGAAGCTGGATTGGGCTTTGTTGATTGTTGCTGGCCCAACTGATCCTTTGCTGGCCCAATCTTCTCTATACACCCCCCCCCCCCGCAAACTTGGCGTGGGTGGCAACACAACACCAAGTTTGAAACGTAGAGCTGCAAAGGCAGCCTGAGGTAGGGACTTTGTAAAGAAATCAGCCAACTGTAGAGAGGTTGGTATATGTTTCACGACCAAGGATCCCCGAGCAACTCTTTTTCGAACGTAATGGTAATCAAGCTTAAAATGCTTAGACCGTGAGTGCATAGCAGGATTAGCAGTCAGTTGCACAGCCGATAAGTTGTCACAATACATCACTAGTGGTGTGGACTAAGGAATTCTGATCTCATCAAGCAAAGAAAGAATCCATTTCAGTTCCAAAGCTACAATAGATAAGGTTATGTATTCAGCTTCTGTCGACGATTTGGACAATGTTGTATGACGTTTTGCAGACCATGATATGATGTTAGATCCTAGGAACGTGCAAAAACCACCAGTTGATCTTCGAGTTTCGGCACATCCTGCCCAGTCACTGTCACTATAAGCACGCAAAGTGCAATCTGTATTGGCGGAGAGATTGATGCCCATGTGTAATGTGCCTTTTAAATATCTCAGGATCCTCTTCAGAAGTGTAAAGTCTGCAACAGTTGGAGCATGCATCTTTTGACACACATAATTCACGGAGAATTGAATGTCAGGTCTTGTTAAAGTGATGTATTGCAACTTCCCTGCCAAGCTTCGAAAGTAAGTTGGATCTGGGAAAATTTCATTCTGACCTGGTACTTTACTGAGTTGAAGAGGCAAATGAGTGGATACAGGAGCACATTCAGCCATACCCGCATTGATAAGGTCTGTCGCATATTTTTATTGATTAAGGAACAATCCATCAGAATGAAAATGAGCTTGTATTCCGAGAAAATAGTGTAATTTCCCCATGTCTTCCATCATAAATTCTGAGCTTAGACATTTCAACATCTTTTGAATTAGGTTACCATTGTTCCCTGTCAGGATCATGTCGTCAACATACAGCAAGAGGAACATAGTATCTAGACCTTTGAGATACACAAATACAGAGGGATCTCCCATGGCACAGAAGAATCCAAATTCGATCAAAATGAACTGAATTTATCAAACCAGGCACGAGGGGCTTGCTTGAGACCGTAAATAGCTTTCTTGAGTTTGCAGAGATGATCAGATCGATTTGAATCTTCAAATCCGAGTGGTTGAAGCATGTATACTGTTTCCTTTAGGTCGCCATGAAGGAAGGCGTTTTTGACATCCAATTGTTTAATATCCTACTGTTTGTGACAACTACATGCAGAATACCTCTTACCGTAGCAGTTCGAACCACAGGACTATATGTCTCAATGTAATCAACTTCTTCCTCTTGTTCGTATCCCTTTGCTACCAATATGGCTTTCAGCCTATCCAAAGATCCATCTGAGTTTAACTTTGTTCTAAAAATCCACTTGCATCCTAAAGGTTGAATCTCAGGATCTGGTGGAACTAAATCGAATGTATATGTGATATGAAATGATCCCATTTCTTCTCCCATCGCATTGTTCCAGCCAGTATCCTTTAAAGCTGCTTTGATTGTTTTTGGTTCAGGATAGTTAGTCTTGACCGTGAGTAGAGCATACTTAGGATTTGGTTTGACAACACCTGTTTTGGATCGAGTAGTCATGCCATGTGATTGTTCAACTTGAACTGTTTGGCAATTATCTCCCTGAGATGGACCAGAACAGGACGTAGAAGACGGTAACAGTGGAACGCATTCGTTGTCTTGAGTTGACAAAACCTCTGTTTCAGATGAAGAAGATGGTAACGGTGAAGGTGAGATATGTGTGTCTATCCTGATAGGAGAAGTGAGTGAGTTGTTGCCTATAGAAGCAGGATCCCAGCCTGTCATACACTGAGAACTCACCACTTCTTCTGCAGTAGACAACACATGTGCATGAGATTCACCGTGAGACTGAGAAGCATGTTGTGGTTGATATGTGGAAACAGCGTGAATCAGAGTATTTTCTTGAGGGACTGATTCAAAAATAGATTCCACATGAGTTAGAGAAAGTCCTGAAACCCAAGCTGTCATCAAAGGTGATTGAGATGCAGAGCCAAAACCCTTATATATATATCTGAAAATGGGAACTTATTTTCAGAAAACAATACATGTCTATTGATGTAGACTCTACATGTAGGAGGATGAAAGCAACGATATCATTTATACTTCTCATTATATCCTAGAAAAACGCAGAGAAGGGATTTAGGATCAAATTTATGTTAGTGTATGGACGCAGTTATGGGTAACAACCACATCCAAAGACTCTTAGTGACGTATAGGTTGGTGTTTTGTGCATAAGGACCTCATAAGGATTTTTATTGTTTGGTAAAACAGAAGATGGGAGCAGATTTCCGAGAAAACACGCTGTGAAGAAGGCTTCAACCCACAAGTATTGAGGTGCTTTGTAGTGAAACAACATCGATAGTCCCAACTCAGTTAAATGTCTATGTTTGCGTTCAGCTATTCCATTTTGCTGAGGCGTATGTGAACATGATATCAGTTGTTTAATCCCACACTCATTCAAATGACTCAGAAACTGCTTGCTGGCAAACTCACCACCACCATCGCACTGAAACAAAGCAATCTTGGTTTGAAATTGATTTTCAACTAGTCTTTGAAACATGATGAAGACTGAGTAAAAATCTGATTTCAATTGGAGAGGGTAAAACCATGTGAATCTTGAAAAAATTTCAATGAAGATGACATAATATTTAAAACCTTGAGTTGATACAGTAGGTGAAGGTCCCCACAAATCACAGTGTATCCTTTCAAGAGGTCTACTAGACAGAAATTCAGAAGGCAAAAAAGGGAGCTTGCAAGTCTTTCCCATTTGACAAGCATCACACATGTGTGAGCTAGATTTAGTTATGACTATAGCCTTATTCTTCACGAGTTGTTGCAGAACGTCCTTATTTGGATGGCCTAACCTCTGGTGCCAGACTTCCTTACTGGTTACTTGTTGTCTGGTTGAGTAATAAGCCATAAACTTGGAGTCCTCCAACACATACAGGTCTTTATGCCTCTTTCCTTTGGTAAGGAGCTCCTTTGTCCTCTTGTCCTTCACAATTACACCATCAGAATCAAATTCAAAGGCACATGGGTAATCAGTTGTCAACTTGGAAACAGAGAGAAGATATTTAGCAATGTCTGGACATACTAAAACATCTTCTAAGGGAAGATTACCTTGAGTGCTTGACAACACAGCAGAACCAACATGTGTAATTGGCAGGAAATCTCCATTTCCCACAATCACAGAATCATCACCATTATATGGTTGTGCTGACTGAAGTTGAGTAGTGGAGTTCGTGATATGTGTTGTAGCACCGATATCATGATACCACTCATGTCCAGAAGTAGTGTTCTGATTCGAGACTCTCATCGCAGCAAACGCACTGTGAAAATCAGGATTCTGAAAATCTTGCTCAAAGCGGTTGTAACATTTGAACATTGAATGACCATATCTTCCACAAATCTGACAAGTTGGACGTGTGTTGTTGGCGTCTGAACCCGAGCCAGACAAAAACTGCTGAGGAAACCCACGACCACATGTCGAAAATGAGCCTCTTCCACGAAAACCACCTCTGTTATATCCTCTGCCTCTGATAAAGCCTCCTCTATTATTGTTGGAATACCCTCCTTTGTCAGCATAGTAGGCTTGGTGAGGTGTAGCTTCACGAGGTGAATCATAAGCATGGAGCTTATCATCAAATCCAGTGAGTTTAAAGACTACATCCTCAAAGCAGAGGTTGGGATTTGAATCCATGGAATCTTCAATCACAGTTCATATAGATTCATATTCTTTCCCTAAACCATTTAAGGCACCATAGATTTTTTCTTGTTCAGAAATCTGCGAACCTATGGAATCTAACTGGTCACACAGAGATTTAATTTCAGATAGATACACATCCATAGATTTTTGCATCTTAGTCGTAGTTTGTATCTTTCTTAGCAGATCCGGCTTTCTAGTAGCTGAAACACGATTGTACTTTTTAGCAAGATAAATCCAAACCTCGTGTGTCTGAGACCATAGACGCCTTTGAGAGCATTCTCCGACAGAGATCCGACTAGCCACACCATCACCAACTGATCAGAACGCAACCACTTTCCATATTTTGGATTTTCTTCTTATGTGGTTTTATCTCCTTCCTTTATCAGCACAATTGGTGGAGGACATGTATTGCTTCCAGAAACAAACCCCCATAGCATATGACTTGACAAAAACCTTTCAAACTGTAGTTTCCATAAGAGATAATTCTTATCGGAGAGCTTAAGCGTAACACACTGAGAAATAGTCACTGTAGGAGCCGAGATCAGGTTAGAGCAACCCTCCATAGCTCTGATACCATGAAAGCTTTCTCTATTTTGTGAGAGAAAACGCAAATGAAGAAGAAGTGTATTCTCTCTCTTGAAAAACTCTGTTTACAATGCATTTGATATATATAGACAGAATACAATCAATGAGAGAGGGACATGTTTTAGCTGCACATCACGGCACCTGCTCCGAGCAACTCGAACCTGTTATTGAGGGATATTCCCTTGATTTGCTCAACCTGTTGGAAGTTCTTATTTTTCTTCTCATCTTTGACTTTCTCATTGCAGAGTAGCGACATCTCACGTTGAGTTGAAGCTGGATTGGGCTTTGTTGATTGTTGCTGGCCCAATTGCTCCTTTGCTGGCCCAATCTTCTCTATAAAATATTACTTATCCGAGTTCGACGGGGAAAAGGAAATTACCTAATGCGACCGACTCGAAACACTTATAAAAGGAGGAGCCCTCAAGTCATTAAACGACATTCACAACCACTAGCAAGACCCGAGAGATAGAGAGCTCCGATTTCATTATTCTCCTAAGTCAATTGCTAATTTTCTTTTCTAAAAAATCTTGTAGCCTCGCCGAGTTCAATCTAATAGAACGAGATTTCGATCATAGTTTGCTGTTTTATCCCTTGTGTGATTTTAGGATCATACAATTGACGCCGTCTGTGGGGAGTTCAAAACAAAAAGCTTACGAATCTCGGCTGATAAGCTCGGCGATGGCAGAACTCTCGGACAACTCTACACTCGGTGACAACGACACGTCAACTCTGCACTCGGTGACAACGACACGTCAACTCTGCACTCGGTGACGACACATCAAAACAACGAGGTCGATAATCTCGATCCAACCATCCAGAAAACCGGTTTCCCACCACCACCAGCCACAGTGAACACTACCATCACTGCACCAGCTCAATTCGATCAACAAATGTTGTCAAGAGAGAATAGTTGTTGAAGATCACTCAGCAGCGAAGCTATTGTGTTATATATACTCTCTTTTTAAGTCAATTTCCTCTCGCATTCCAATACTTGAAAAATCTTTCATGAGATATATACTCAGGAACCATCCCATTTTGTTGAGAAAATATTCCTAAACTTCAAACGTCTCTCTCTCTCAACCAGTCTTCAGGTTGATGGATCTATTTGCGTATGTCACTTTTCATTCCTCTCATTAAGGTATGTTGCCGGTTCATAGACATACTCGGTAACCACTTTGGTTATGCTTATTGGACGGTGTATTTCTCGACAGCTTCGATGGGTAGTCATCTCGTTATATTCAATTGTTGTTTACGTCTAAATGAAGACTATGGCTATCTAGCGAAACGTAACTACGATCACGTGGATATACATTTTCATCTCATCGATGGCTACTCTCAGGTCAGATTAAAAGGTTGTGGTATCTCTTATTAGTTCTTTTTTCAAAAGTAAACAAAAACTGTTATAAATAATAAGGTCACGTCTAATTGTTTCTGCAGAGAATGTGAATGCTCAGGAACTTAATCTGCAGCTAAACCAACCACATAACAGAAGATGATAATGAATCTGGATGTAGGAATATATAAATGGTATATATTTTTCACCTCTCAATTACGCATGTTTAGGAGTCAATAGCTTATATTTAGGAGTCAGTTACGTGTGTATATTGTAGTTTCATTTTCCTCTTGTATTATGTGTTGTATATATTCAGAGGTTCTCATATCAATAAAGTAAGCAATTTCATATTTTAATATGGTATCAGAGCTCAATAGGGTTTAACCTGTTTTTTTTTTCTTGCCGCCTCCTTCTCTTCTTCTTCGTCATTCTCCTTTGCTTCTTCTCATTCTCTTACTTTGTTTTTTTCTCTTCATGACTCTGTTTCTTTAATTATGTCGGACTCCACTGCTGAACGGACCTCCATATTTAACACACAATATCCTCAAAGCACTCTCTTATCTGTTAACATGTCAAGCATTACCAAACTTACCGATCTGAATTATTTGATGTGGAGCAGACAGGTTCGTGCTCAGCTTGAGGGATATGAACTCCAACATTTTATCGAAGACTCCAACTCCGATATGTCTCAGACAGTGATGCTCGATGGAGTTTCTTCTCCAAATCCAGCCTATGTGCCTTAGTGTCGACAAGATCGTCTCCTTTACAGCTCTCTCATCGGTGCGATTTATATGCCCATACAATATGTTGTTTCCATTGCCAGCACCACCAAAGAGGTTTGGGATACTCTTGCTTCTACCTTTGGTAATCCTACTCGCGGCCACATTCGTCAACTTGAGTTTCAGATCACGTAATGTGTCAAAGGGACAAAGACAATAAGTGAATATCTTCGTTCTATCAAATCAAAAGCTGATGATCTCGCGCTTCTTGGCAAACCGATACATCAAAAGGATCTTACGGAGAAAATACTTGCTGGCCTTAGTGAAGAATACAAACCAGAGATCGATGCAATTAATGGAAGAGACACGCCCATCTCTTATTCTGAGCTTCACGAACATCTTATTAACCGTGAAGCCATGATTCTCTGTTATGTGTCTTCTTCTGTCAGTCCGATCGTTGCTCACGCCACTGATACTGTGAGAAGTCAGACTTCAGTCAACTCACGACTTGGGCTAGCAGTTGGGCTTAGTACAAGCTTTAGTGTCAAGTTGGGCCCAAGTAAGTTTCTAGGATTTCTATGTTATAAATACAAGTGTTTAACAATAGGAATACCTAATCCAGACTCCTGGGATTATGAGCGCCTTAGAGGCGGCTCGTAGAGCTAAAGAGAGAATAGAGGTTTTCTCTAGGGAATCTAGTTCTGTTCTTTGTTCTTTCTTGTTTATTGGGTATGAGAGAGATCCTATATTGTGAACCACATCGGAGGTGTTTTCCGATTGTTCTTTATAGTGGATTTTGTGGATCCAGGATCCACCCCAGACGTAGTGGTTAGAGGCCGTGAACTAGGTGAACAATTCTCGTATTCGTTAATTTGTGTATCGAAGATAGATTGGGACAAAAGGATTCAAGTTTAAATCCTAAAAGATACTCGTCCACGTCCGCACTGGAGACACAACAACATCAACACCAACAACAACTCCACTCAGTCTCAATTCCATCACAATACCAACCAACGTAGCTTCTCCAAACCTTATTTAGGCTGTTGTCAAGCGTGTGGTACACAAGGCCAGATCGCTAAGTATTGTCTAGAGTTTTGTATTGTCAAGAGCATTGCATGTGTGCCATCCGTACCATCTCAAGCTCGCAACAACTCCAACTGGAAGCCTTCTCCTCGATATCAAACATGACAGCCAAATTCTAATCATGCCATGATGTCAGATTCGTCAACATGGCTTGTGGATTCCGGATCGTCTCATTACATGACCTCCGACTTTGCCAATCTCTCCTTGCACAATCCCTATAGTGGAGGCGACGATGTACTTCTTGGTGATGGTTCCGGGTTACAAATCTCACACTCTGGTTCCCTCTCCTTACCATCTTACACTCGTCCTTTTTTCTTAATAATGTTTTATGTGTTCCATCACTTGAAAAGAACCAAATTTCTGTGTGTACGACTAGTGTCGTTGCTGTCACGTTTACTCCCACATACTTTCAGGTGAGATACCTACAAACAGGGGCTCTTTGTCTCGAGGGCAAGCCTAAGGATGGCACCTTCCAATGGCCGAAAACAACTTCATCAAAACCACCTTGTCTTGCTTTTGCTTCCGTTGTGAAGACATCTTTGTCGGATTGGCATTTACGCTTAGGACATCCTGCTTTTCAAATTCTTCAAAAAATAGTTTCTCAATTTCAATTACCTATTGTTTCAAATGCTTTAATGGCTCAGTCAAGTTCTTCTTGTTCGATTAATAAGATGCAAAAGTTGCCTTTTAAAAATTCAACTCTTTGTTCCACTCATTCTCTTGATATAGTATTTTCTAATGTGTGGAATTCACCGATTGTTTCAGTAGACGGTTTTAAATATGACGTGATTTTGTTGATCATTATACTAGATACACATGGTTGTATCCTTTAAAACTCAAATATGAAGTTTTTGATGTCTTCACCCGGTTTAAGGCCTTGGTTGAAAACCGATTTCAAACCAAGCTTCGAACACTATATATGGATAATGGGGGTGAATATATTGGTTTAACCGGTTTTCTTGCTACTCATGAAATTTGTTGGATTACGTCTCTCCTATCATAACTTGGTGTTCCGAGCTCCACTCAGCCAGTTCTATATTGCGACAACGTTGGTCCCACTTACTTAGTCGCGAATCCGGTATTTCACTCGAGAATGAAACACATAGCATTTGACTATCATTTTGTTCGTCAGTATATCCAATCAGGTCAGCTAAGGGTGTCTCATATCTCCACAACCGATCAATTTGTCGATGCACTTACAAACCCACTCCCAAGAGCTCGTTTCAAACCATTAAGTGTCAAGATCGGACTTTGGAATCGCCGTCCATCTTGAGGGGTGTGTAGGAATATTGAAATGGTATATAGTTATCACCTCTCAATTACGTATGTTTAGGAGTCAATAGCTTATATTTATGAGTCAATTACGTGTGTATATTGTAGTTTCCTTTTCCTCTTGTATTTTGTGTTGAATATATTGAGAGGTTCTCATCATATCAATAAAGTAAGCAATTCCATATTCTAATATTGGACTCTGTTAGGGTTTAGGTAGAAACATCAAAATCAGGAACCATCCCATTTTGTTGAGAAAATATCCCTCTACTTCAAACATCTCTCTCTCAACCATTCTTCAGGTTTGATGGATCTATTTACGTAGGTCATAATCATACTCGGGAACCACTTTGGTTCTTCTTATTGGCACATGTACTTCTCGGCAGCTTCGATGGGTAGTCATCTCGTTATATTCAACTATTGTTTACGTCTAAATAAAGACTATGCTTATCTAGCGAAACGTAACTACGATCATGTGGATATACATTTTCATCTCATCGATGACTACTCTCAGTTCAGATTAAAAGGTTGTGGTATAAGACTTTCTGAAGCCGAAGAGATCAACACATACAGTAAAACTGCAGACCAAGTGTGTAGAGACAGCAGTGAAGAGACAGAGAGAATTAACAGGAAGCGAATCAAAGTAATCAATCACATAAAGTTAGTAGAGTAAATTCTTTAGTGGTATCTCTTATTAGTTCATTTTTTCAAAAGTAAACAAAAACTGTTATAAATAATAACTTAAAAAGGTCACGTCTGATTGTTTCTGTAGAGAATGTGAATGCTCAAGAAGCTACTAACTTTCTCTGCAGCCAAACCAACCACTGAACGCAAGATGATAGTGAATCTGGAGACTCTGTTAGGGTTTAGGTCGAAACATCAAAATCAAGGTTTGTCTGTTTTGCAATTATTTGAAAGAACAATTATTCTTCTTATGTACCTCCATAGCGCATCTCTCGACGTCATGCATTTGGTTCGGACCGGCTTCTTTTGTTCTTTGGTTTCAGTTCGATACAATAATGTTCAGCTAGTGATTGATACTTATAGTTACTTCTTTAACAAGATACTTATTACTCTGTTTTGTCAATTGCTTTTGTGGAAAATACACAAAGATCTAATTTTGCAGGGATAAGATTCAATGTCCGGTACTTTATTCAAACTGATGAACTGTAAAGTGTAGATCTTATTCATTAAGTTATACAAAACATGATTCTCTTTTGTATTTAATTAAAAACTGAACATCCACTAATATGATTATTATTATAGACGAAAATTAAAAGAGAGATAGCTAAACATTGCTCCTCTGTTTCAGTAACTCAATAATCCAATAAATCACTATGATAAACAAGATCTATACTTCATCATATAGCTTGAGCCCGCCATACATAATATCCTCACAATGCCTAAGAAAAGGAACAATTTTCCCCGAGTTTTTTCCCCAGTCAGCTTCACATCCATGAGATGGAGGAGTAAGGTAACAAGGCTCCATCGACGTGGATCGAACACATGGCGGATCAGGAGTTATGTTATCAGTTGGCTGATAAAGCAACCATGGCCTTAATCCTCCAAGACTATAAGCAACATATCCAAATGTAGACCTCGCGCTTGTGACAATGTTATCGGTTAAGCTCAGAAGATATATCTCAGCAAGCGCCTTTTGGTCGTGAATTTTCTTGTCTGTTTGTTGAAACCTTTCTCCACTTGGTTGAGCAACTTCAATAATCTCTCCTGTTGAACTTGGACGCTCCCAAAACATGTTCTTTAAGTTGTCAGAGTACTCTGGATACAGAGATGTGACAAGAACAGCTTTAAGCTTTGGGATATTCGATATATTGACTTTTGATTCTTCTTGCGTAGCCAATTCAGGCAGAAGATTCTCTCTTTGTGTACAGGATACGATCTGGTCCATGACGTGTTGGAAATATCCAGCGTCCTTTCTGAAAACCCGTATTTGAATCCCGAGTCTCTCGTCTGCTCTTGATAAGTGAGCATGGTAGTACCTAGTGACCATACCCCAAACTTGATTTGTCGGGTGCAAAAGATACCTAGCCAAATGGTGAAACACGGTATCTTTCTGCGGGAATAGCTTGGTTAGTTCGGGTTGGAAAGTTGGATTAAACCATAGAGATGGAACAAAGTAAACATTGGCTTTAATAATCAACCAAGGGACTTTGTCGATCAAACTTTGATCCTTTTGGCAGAAGAACATTTTATCTTCATCCCTTGAATCATGGATGTTATGAAGATATAGATGCGGCGGGATTGAAGTCGAGTTGATGGCATGATTGTTCAACATGGTTCCGTAACAACGAGAGTATCTTTTGTTGTAGCCATCAATCTGTTTCATCAACGGAAAGTCAAAAGGAAGCAACCATGAAGTACCTGGAAATGGCTCGCATAAGAGATCACTAATATCCTTCCGTTGGTCAACAAGAATAATTCTCTCTGTCAAGAGAGCGTAGAGGAACACAGAAGCAAGAGTAAGTATCTGGTTTCCAAGCCCGTAACCCGCAATCCACACAATGTATCTGCATTCGTCACCAACAGGTTTGCTTGCATAATTCTCATCATGACCAAGATTCTCTGTTGCTTCCTTGTAAGCTTTTGTGTCTGGACCGCAACGCTTGTGAAGCATCTCATAGCTTCTAAGCTTGGAGACGAGATATTCAGAAGGCTTGTATGGTGAAGGCTTGCGATACAACAACGGTTTTTGATACCTACTCAAGCAAGAACCTTCCTCGAAGTCCGCGGTTAAAAGCCCTCCCATCAGTTTATCTTTCGGCGTTTCGGATTCCTTTGAATCTATTACAACAAAATTAAAATATAAAGTCAGAAGAAGTATTCTTTGAGATAACTATAAAACACAAAAGATGGATGATTTTGTTACCATTGGTTATAGCATCAAGAAGTTGGTTGTTGAAGTTGTTTGAGAATGATAGTAACATTATATAACAAATTAGTAAGCAACTAAAGACGACTGCTATCAGAATCTTCATCTTCAAACCCAGAGCCCTGAAAACTTCACCGGAGATCTGAAATTTGTGATACATGGTTGACTCTATTTGATCGGTTTTAATCAGGAGATGATTCAAAAAGAGTTATATATCTTGCGTGATTGCAACTCTTAGCTGTGATTTAAAGTTCAAGACTTTGAATATTCTAATGCGTCATTGTTAAGTTGTGACTATCAACGAACTCCGAACGTGACTCCACTTTGTTCAATGTAAAAAAAGTCTTCAACTCCGTACTATTTTATTGTAATAGACATTAAAAAAGTTCTAATTTTCATTTAACTAGTAGCTTGGTTGAAGAGACTGAAATAAAGTCAATGAAATTTGTAACAATGAAACATATTATTTTGAACATTTAATCATCGATTAGTGACTCATTTGGGAAAAAATAATGGAGAAATGTGAGAATATTGACGAACTCCGAACGTGACTCCATTATTTCTCAAATGGGAAAAAATAATGGAGAAATCCGTTTCAAAATATAAAATGTTTAGAGCTGTTCTTTTGTCATTTTATAAGATGTTTTCAAGATTTAATGCAGAATATAGATTTATTTGTTATTTTGTGATAGTTTGTATTATTAGTTTATACCAAGATTAATCGATTATTTTTCATTAAATATTAAATAGTTTTCTTATCAAAAAAATACAAGATTATATATTGTTTGCAGATTGGTCATAAGTGAGTGGTAGTCTCATGAGACCGCGACTCATACCGGAATGGACAAACACACTCGTTCATCTAATCACTAGACTCGTTCACTCGATCATATACTAGATTCTCCTCCGATTAAGAATTGAGGTGAGGGTTTTACAATGTAAGGAAACAAAAGAACGAAAATATTCACTCCTCAAAGATCGGAAAGCAATACATTAGGCCCAAACACCAACGTTTCGAGGGGCATGTAGATCGTCGATCCAATTATTTTGAACATTTAGTCTTCGATATTAGTAACTCATTTGGGGGAAAAAAATGGAGGATTGTGATATTTCTCTTTACACAATTTGTAATTTTATAAGATGTTTTAGAATTTCTATACAAACTAACAAATTATTGGATATTTTGTGATAGTTTGTATTTTTTTTTTCTTTTAACTTCTCATTTATTAAATAAGTAATACAAATAGTTTGTTAACCAAACCGGTGGCATATCTAAAATTGAAAATACAACATCAAAATCATATACTTTTTTCGTTATAATATATGCAGCATGATTCTTTTCTCGGTTTACCCAATTCAACGAACATAATGGTAGCTTCTCAGTCCAATAACGAATATCAAAAAGGAGATTATTAATCTCTGTACTTGTTGATCCTGTGTTGATCAAGGTTGTCAATTTCTTATTATCTCCTTCAAACCATACCTTCCTCCATCCTTGCACCCATAAAGTTTGTAGAACATGTAGGAAACCCATTGCCTCTGCTTCTAATGGTGAGGAAGCTTGACCTGCGACGATAAATTTGCCAACATGGTCTCGCAAAATCCATCCCACTCCAACACAATTTTCATGTTGTATATAGCTGCTATCAAAATTACATTTCACCCAGCCATTCTCCGGCGCTTCCCATTGACTGCTTCTATACGCAGGAATAAATGAGACTCTTCTTGAAGGATTCTTCCGCAAAACAGATGCCCATTCCGCAGCCCCATTAATTCCCCGAGTAGCATCATCATTTGGGTGATTGTTCTTTTTCTGGAACAATAACTCGTTTCGCGATTTCCAGATGATCCATACTATCCAGAAAGGTAGAATCTGTCTATCAAGAGGCAAATTATTCGTTTCATGAATTATGAACATTCGGCGAAGATTTTCGTCAAGATCCATTGATGGATTTTGAAACAGAGTTACTCATGTACAACGCCATATAGTCTGGGCATGAATACAATGAAACATGATATGGTTTATCGTCTCATCTTCAAGACAACATCTCTGACATATTGGAGAAATGTCCACATTCCGAGAAATCAAACGTGTAGCCATAGGAAGAGCTCTTGTAATTAACTTCCATAAGAAAACTTGGATCTTAGGCATGATATCCAAACTCCAAATTTTCAGTTTCAGTTCTAGTACCCCATCATGAGGTTCGATATTCTCAATATCAGAAGACTCATGTGTAGTAAACCAATAACCTGATCGTACAGAGTATTTTGCATCCTTCGTATATGGCCATATATATTCATCATCTGTGCAACCTGGGAAATCACGATCTTATGAGCCATCTCTGCGTCTACTAGTGTGAGTGTATTACGTAATTTTTCTCCATCCCATTCTCTTTTTCCATTTTTTCATAAATCAGCAACACACAACTCTAAATTTAAGTGATTACCTTGAGCTGGTCGTGGCGGTGACGATGGAATCCAAGAATCGCTCCACACATTTATTGACTTGCCATTTCTAATTTGAATCTGTAATCCTTGTTTTAGTAATTCCATTCCTGCGTGAATGGATTTCCATCCATATGATGTACATTGTCGATCACACGTCGATTATAAGAATATCGATGTATTATGATATCGACCTTTATAAATATGAGCAAGCAACGAATTAGGATTATGTAGGATAACCGAAGCCTGTTTTTCTAAAAGAGCTTTATTAAACTGTTGCGGATCTCGGAAACCCAGCCCTCCTTCACTTTTTGATAAAGACATTCATTTCCAGGCAACCCATGGTATTTTCCTTTTACCATTATCATGACCCCACCAAAATTCTGTAAGTAAACTATTTATAGCATCGCAGATTGTTTTTGGTAGAAGAAAACAATTCATAGAGTACACTGGTATTGCTTGTAAAACTGATTTGATTAGCACCATCTTACCAACAGGCGATAAAAAAGTATTATACCATCCACCAATCTTATCTCTGATTCTTTGCAACACAAACTCAAAGCTCTCTGTTTTCTTTCTCCCAAATTGTTCTGGTAGTCCTAGATATTTACCTTCTCCTCCAACCTGTATGATGTTGAAAATTTGATGTATCATTTCTCTACGGTCTTCTTCTATACACATTCCAAAGATGAGGGAAGATTTCTCATAATTAATCTTCTGACCCGACAAAAGAACAAAGAATCATCTGCAAAGAGTAGGTGTGTTACCATTGGGCACTGTCGGGCTAATTTCATACCCTGAAAACGACGATTTAATTCGGCTGCATCTAGCATCTGGCTTAGTACTTCTGCACATAAGAGAAATAGATAGGGTGAAAGAGTATCACCTTGTCGTATTCCTCGAGTTGGTCGAATTTCTCCATAGACTGATCCATTTATTAAAACCGAGAACGTAACCAAAGTAACACAGCTTATTATCCATTGATCAGCAAAACCCATCTTTTGCATAACTTGTTCTAAGAAAGACCATTCCACTATGTCATAAGCCTTGCTTACATCAGTTTTTATTGCAAGATACGATTCAGCACAGTCCTTTTTTGCTTTTAAAGCATGTAGGAGTTCATGAGCAACCAAAACATTGTCGCTGATATGTCGTCCTGGTACAAATGCAATCTGGGATTCTGAATTTAGAGAGGTCAAGCATTATTTAAGTCTAATCACTAAGATCTTGGAGATGATCTTATAATTTACTGTACAGAGACTTATAGGCCGAAACTCACTCATTTTCTTTGATTCCTTTGTTTTCGGAATCAAACACATGTTAGTATGATTAATCCCTTGCTCCAATTCTCCTGTTTCAAAGAAAATGCGTACCATCTTACAGACATCGTCACCTATCTCAGTCCAGAATTGTTTGTAGAAAGCCGCAGTGAAACCATCATATCCTGGTGCCTTCTCGGATCCAATCGCGAATACAGCCCTTCTTATTTCTTCATCTTCCACTGGTTTGAGTAGCATAGTATTCATTTCAGATGTTACCTTTGTTTTCAAACCATGAAAATTTTCTTCCAAGATTCTTGGTTTTGAGGTTGAGAACATTTGTTGGAAATATTCTTGTGCAATCATCGCTATTGCATCATCTTTACAATGGCTAATTCCATGATCATCTTCAATAACCTGAATATTATTTATGGCTTTGCGGGATTTCGTTACACCATGATAGAACTTGGTGTTTCGATCTCCACTATCCAACCAACTATTTCGGCTCTTTGTTTTCCAAAAATCTTCTTCATCACGGTAAGCCTGATTTAAATCCTTTCTCATCTTATGGATATCTTCTGCCGGAACATGGGGAGTTCTTAAAGCTTCATCAATGTGAACTCTAATGCGTTGAATCTGTTCTGCTGAATTTGTTTTATTTCTACGTTTCCATTGTGCTACGTTTTCCGACTTTGTTTGAGCTTCATAGGGATACTAGCTTCATGTGATAATCGAGAACCCCACTGATTTCGAACTGTATTTGCAAAATCCTCATAGTAGAAGAGTCTTTTATCATACCTGAATTGTCATTTGCGGGTCACTCCTTCGTATTCAATAGTTACAATCATCGGTCGATGATCTGATTCTGCTAACTCAAGATATTCTGTTTCAGACCCAGGATAGAGAGCTTTCCATTGTGAGTTTACTAAAACACGATCCAAGCAGCATTCAATAACTTATTTTCTGCGTTTCCCAACCCAGCTAAAATGGTTTCCTTTGTGTTTCAAGTCTTTCATATCACAAACATTCATCATCAATCGGAAATCCTGAAAACTTTTATATGTTCGTGTTCTACCACCTTTTTTCTCTGCTTGATTTGTGATTTCGTTGAAATCGCCGAACATCATCCAAGCTCCTGTTCTCGACACAGCAATCCTTTGTAATTTTTCCCATAAGTGGTGTCGCATCTTAGGTATTGGATCTCCATAAATGCAAGACAAGTAAAAATGAAAATACTTATATTCAGCAGAGAGATCTACAGGTCGTTCATTAAAGGAAATTACTTGAACTGAAACATAATTTTTCCAGAAAACCACTAAACCACCACTTAGGCCCCGAGGAGAAACTATACACATATCTGAGAACCCCAAACTAACCCCAAGATCTCTGACATAGTCATCTTTTTGCTTAGTCTCTTCTAAGAACAACAAGTCCGGGATATACAATCTTTGCATCTCTCTTAGACGTCGAACTGTGAGGCGTTGTCCCAAGCCCCGACAGTTCCACACCTGAGCTCTCATGGGACTGGTGGTGGATTCGGGCCCACCGCGCCTCCGAGTTGTGGAAACAAGTCATTCGATTCCTCCACAGTGTTGCAGTAGTCCGATTGCAACTTCATTAGTCCATTCTCCAACTGTGCATCTCCCTGGATATGTTTATCCATCAGCGCATCATCAATGCGTGCTCTCTTGTTCACTTGGCCTGCATCTATCTCAATCATACCATCCACACAAATTTCAGAGAGTAAGTTTCTTTTACCTGAAACCTTTCCTTTTCTTGGAGCCGAACCTTCATCTAAATTTGAAACATTAGTATCATCCAGAAAACTCCCATACTGCGTAAGGTTGAGATCAGGTCCCCATCGCTCTTCTGCTTCACCATTTTCCTCTATATGTGGATGCGTCATTGTTAATTGAGCATCTTGATAATCAGTCATACAATCATTTAACATATTTTCCACAAAGTGACGTCGACGCAACACCTCTTTTACTCCATACTTTTTCACCATAGGTAACTCATCATCTTCAAAAACAGCATCAGTTTCTTCCTCATCAGACATTTGATTCGCAGCAGCATCGATTTCCTCTTGTTGCAACACCATGTCTTCATTATCCTGATTATGATTCTCATCAGCATCAATAGCATGTTGAACTTCAGCATCCTGAGGTTGCTCTTGAAGAGGAGGCTCCTCTCTCTCACCATCATTTGCCTCATTGTCTTCATTCTCATCATTTTGGCCATTCTGATGCACAAGACACTCCCCTGAATCGTGTGTCATTAATCCACACACCTCGCAAAAACCCCTCAGACGTTCATACCGAAATTTCAAAAGCGTATTAACTCCCATCGTAAATTGGAAGTTCCTCTGAAAATGGAGAGGATTATCCACATTCAACTTGATTTTGACCCTGACGAACTCCACCATAGCCGCCATTTCAGGGTTGAAATCAATAGCGACAACTTCCCCCATGTTCCTCCCAATATGGTTGATGACTGGTTCGGTGAGATATTGAAGCGGAATGCCTCAGATTTGGACCCAGAACGTGATAGAGTTCAGATCAAAAGCATCCATCGTCGGAGTCCACCGTTTGATCACCATCATTCGGTCATTAAAAGCCCAAGGGCTCTGTTGAGCACTGACTGCATTAGATCTTCCGAAGGGAAGACAAATTGAAAACTTCTCTGGTCCACAATTCAGCCAGAGATGATTCTCGTCAAGCCCCAGTTTCGTGGTAATGTCGCCACAATTGCTCTCAGATCCTGACGCCGAGGGATTAACGGCCGACCCATGAGAGAAAATTGATTAGCACGAGCCGCCACCGCACAAACGTCCACCGGGAGTGCTATCGGGGTATCCTCAACACCCAGGTTGATTTCCTGAATTGCCCTGCGCAAATTTTCAGCCATGGTGGGGTAAATTGGTAAAAATTGAAATGTGTATAAGATGGAGTAAGGTTTCGTAAAGATATGAAGATTTTGAAGATGGAAATCTTGGGATTTATAGTAACAGGGAAGGCGACAGTTTTCCGTCGAAAATTCATCGTAGTGATGCTCGATGTCCACTACGAAGATGGAGGAAGTCGGAGTCCAACCGTCGGTAAACCGCCGCAGTACGACATCAATTTATGGAGAAACTGCTCTCCAAAAGAATAACTGAAAAATCACCCAAAAATTGCCCCCATCCTTCTCTCAACACGTTTCGTAAAATGGCTAATTTCTGATTGTTTTGTGATAGTTTGTATTTATATAGTTTTCTTTCATGATTAATCGATTATTAGATAATTTTCCTATAATATATATATATATATATATATATATATATATATATATATATATAATCTGTGCGTTTTAGCTTAAAAATCTTATGGTGGCGAAATAAGTTATGTGGTGAATCCGACGATCAAACACTAATTCATCTTTTATTTGCAGATTGGTCATATGACCGCGACTCATATCGGATAGGATCAAATGCTCAGATGCCCCATTTGTCTTACCAAAATTCTCAAAATTTCCATTATAAAAATTATTTTGTTATTGAATTTTTTAAAATCGAAAAAACGTTAAAAACCTTGTCGTCCTTGTGTAAAACAAAAACAAAAACAAAATCTTCACACTTTCGAAAGAGTTCTTTCGTATTCTCTCGTATTTGGATGCAAAAAGGTACAACTAAGACCGAGTGGAGTGATATGATGCAGATTCGATTTAACTCTAAATCAGGTTCGTTCTTCCTCCTCCTCTGATTTCCGTTTGTGTTTCATATCTCTTATTTCTACTTTTCTGGGTTGCACGACTATTGAATGAAAGTTCTAATTTTGATGCCATCTATTTCAGATATTTGTGTTGAATTGAATTTGATTTTGGGTAGAATGGAATTCGGTTTTTGTCTAGAATTGAATTTGCTTTATGTGTCTTCTATTTGATTGCTAATGGATTGTGTTGTAACTTCCTAGAATTTTTGTTTTGGTTGTTCTTGATAGTAGAATTTTTGCAAGTCTTTGAGACCAATTACTCAATATACGAATATTATAAGAGGTATCGAATCTAATGGGTTAATTCCAAACACCAAGAATACAAAGTACTAATCGAGTTAAGCAAGTATGAAAATATTGTTGTTTAGCTAATGAATCTAGCAACTTAAATAAAGAAAGAGAGATAGCAACTACAAAAGTGTAATGCAAAAGATATAAGAGAATCTAAGGATGGGGTAATCGAGTTTAGATGATCCAAGTTCCAATTCATGATGCTCAACGAACAAGCAAGCTAATCCCTAGGCATAAGATCCTTAACTGGACTAATTCTCTTTCAAGCAATTAATCACTATGTTAATCGCCTAATCCATTAGCAAACTCTCATTTGTGGATCACTGATTAGCAAGCATTAAGTTTAAATCAACAAGATCAACCAAAAATACACCCTAGGCAACTATTATCATAGGCTAGGAGTGTAAATCTCTTGTTTAATTCATCAAGACATTTCATCAAACACTTGGTGTGCATGAAATGCCTTATGATCTAAGCCTACTTTTTCAAGCTAGATTTAGCCTTAAGAACATTAAATAAGAAAGGATATAAGAAGATCAAACCATAAACACCATGAATCAAGCCTTGGATCATCCTAATCTACCCCATCTCTAAACCCTAAAAGACTACTCAAGACCCATCAAGAACAACCCAAAATCGATATGGATAGAGGTTGAATCCATGGATGAGTGTTGGATCATCAAGATAGAAAGAAGATAGATGGATTCAATAAAAAAAACAATACTAAATTGCATAAATCCAAAGGATCAATCTTTTACAAATCACTTTTAGAGAGGGTTTTTGCTTAAGAAAAGACTTATCCCATCAAAATTAGGGTTTTAGGCATAAGTAGTGAATACTAACGAACCGGGTTGATCCGGGACAAACCGGATACCAACCAGGTTTAGATGGATAAAAAGTATTATGGGCGGCCAATACCGAGGTCACTCATCGGTACAACACCTCGGTATTGAGCCTGGGTTTGTGTACCAACGAGGGATACCGAGCAGTGACATCGATACTGAGAGGAAATGCCTTGATGCTCCTTCGATGAATACCGAGGTCACTGCTCGGTATTGTAGCTCGGTGTTAAGGATTTTTCCCCCGGGTTTCCACCGAGATCAGCACCGATATGTTGCACCGAGGAGTGACCTCGGTACAATCCCCTGAAGCTTCGATACCGACGTCACTCTTCGGTGTTGCACGTCGGTATTGGGGCTGTCTTCCTCCGTCTTCTATACCGATCGGTCACACCGATCAGTGACATCGGTATGACATTTCTGCCTTCAATACCGATGAGGGATACCGACCAGTGACGTCGGTATAGCATCCGTCTTCTCTCCGCGGGTCTCGAATCTCCTCAGAAGCACCTAAAACACGATCTAAAACATGCAAGGACTCTCTATGACTAAATGTAGACACACTAAACTCCTAAGATGACTAAAATGCTAAAGAGATATCATGAACTACACGTAAATGACTCGAAACCTAAGTGAAACGGATGCTAAAATGATGCAAAATATGATGATATCAGTTCTTAAAGAAATTGAGAGCCATCCTTCATCGGAAACTAACGAGACTATAAAACCGGGAGAGAACATCATAGAAGGAGAAGAAACTGCAAATACTAACATATAAGAATAAGTCGTTTCTGATGCTACTGATAGCGAGGATGGAAACCAACCATTGCAACCTGAGAGGATGTTCTTTGGTCCCACTGAGTATAACAAGGCAATCAAGTTGGGAACAAAGTGTTATATCCATAAAGAAGCAGAGAAATTGAAGTCTCTAGGATTTAAACCCGATGAGATGAGCTGGTTTACAGAGCACCTGCATAGGGACGCAAACCATAAGATGATGTGCTTGTGGATGCTCCTTCTTCGGACGGCATATACCAATAAGAGGAAGGAGTGTTGGTTTGTCGTCAATGGCGTTCCCATCCGCTATTCCCTCATAGAACATGCACTCCTATCTGGGTTATACTGTAGTCCGTATCTAGATGACTGACAGAATGGGCGGTGGGGATTTTGTTACGAGGAATTTTAAGAAAGAAACTGTCTCCACATATGCAGATGTTGAAAAACAGCTCGAGAAGATGCGAGCTTGTCCATATAGGCTGAGGATGTTTGTCATCTACTTCTTATCCAACATTATTAGTGGAAAGATGAAGACTAGAAAGGAACCAACATCTGTTGAGCCATTTTTCCTGAGAGATGTGACGATCTTGAGACGTGTCGAACATTCCCGTGGAGGCGATTTTCATTTGTTGTGAACTTAAAAGAAATCGATCATACAATGAGGCATTTCACGGGGGTCGTAGAGACATATTCATGGACCTTTCCTAGTTTTATTACTCCTTTGGAGGCAGATAATATGGACTTGAATATGGATAATTATTTATTTCCTAGTTTTTTATGATTTGATGTATAACTCGTTGTGTTATGTGTAGAATCTAGCATTTGAAGCAATCCCAAGTTTGAAACTCAAATTCACATAAGATGTTAGAAGGGCATAGAGGGAGTGTCCTCGGATGTGCAAACTAAAGTTTCGACCATTCAAAATGAAAGATTTTCCTTTATCATAACTATTTGAAGCACTTTGTAAAACAAAGGTTGGAAATCATCTTAAAGTAAATTAGTTATCATAGTCATTATTTATTTTTCATGTGGTTGATTCTAAATTGTATTTTTTATATTCACATGACATTCATAGTGTCTTGGCACCATTCGTGGATGAGAAAGTATTGATGGCTCGAATCGTGGATGTCGAGGATGTAGTTGCTGACACATGGAATAAGCGTCTAATGTTGAAGAGAAGCCAATATTCTGGAAAAAGCTTTTCAACATGGATGGTGCTACCCGATTTGAAGAGAAGAGGGTCCAAGCCACTCTTCCTGCAGCGGCTACTGGGAAACAGGCTACGGAGAATGTGGCTATAGAGAATGTGGCTCCAATTAGATTGGTGGAACAGCTACAGAACTTAAAAAAAAACATGGACGATGGGTATCTCCAAATCAGGGACAACATTGATTACATTGATAAAAGACTCAAATTCGGAGAAGAATATGTGAAAGAAGAAAGCAGAAAAGGACAACAAGAGTCATATCAATGGCCAGAAGAGTCATATCAATGGCCAGAAGAGCCAAATCATAGCCCACAAGAGCCAAATCATAGCCCACAAGAGCCATATATGTGGCCACAACTACCATGGCATGAAAAGCCGGAAGAAGAAGGAGAACAAGGAGAACAAAGTGAGAAGAAAAAGGAGGAAGAGAAGAACAAGGAGAAGGAGAAGTATGTGATAATGAGAAGAAGAATAAGGAGAAAGAAATTAAGTACAAATTTAGACGTAGGAAGAGATAAGAGGTATTTTCTTTTGAAATATGTTTTTATTGTATTTGTACAACTTGGTATTTTTCGGAAGAACTATGTGATTATGTTCTATTTGGTATTTTTAGGGACAACCTGCAGAAGAGGGTGGTGGGAAACGAAAAAAAACCTTCGGCGCATGTTAAGTCTTTTTATAGGACATGGCCAAGCACGAGGCAGACGAAGCAATGAATTATTTTCTAAATTTTATTTACTCTTTTCATTTGTTTTTGGTTTTTATTTTCATTTAAGAACTTATTTACGTGGGAACTTATTTCGTGTAGAAACTTATTTTGATTTTTTGAACTCCATCACATTAAAAACTTATTTAAAATCCTTGAATTTACGTCGGGTATATTCGAATCAATGCTATTTTGAAAAATATGAAATTAAGGTAAATAAAAGCTAAAGTGGTGGTAATTGTACACCTTATTTACCTCTTGACTCAATGCAAATCAAATCAATATTTATTTAGTGTTAGAGAAATGGCAATCTTTAGTCTTTAATTTTATCGTTTCCGTAAATGAACAGCGTAAAGGGGAAATTTTTCATTTAATTCCTCACCTATTTTCGTGCGCTTAATTTATACCTCAACTATCTTTTGCTCAAAATAATTTCCCAAGTTGTAGTTGACTTTCCAAAATCGGGATTAAAAAGTCAAACGCTAATTACTAAATAGATATATGTCCACTAAATCGGTTGTAACTCCTTCAATACAACCCCGAATGAGTTGAAACCACTACCATAGGAAATCTAACTCAATTTACTATAACTTTGATGAAGAGCTCCAAAACTAAATCCAAAGGGACGGCTTCCATCCGAGTCGATAGTCTATACACATATTCTTTATGCAAGATCGACTCAGATGGAAATAAGATCGACTCAGAAGGAAGTTTTCCCTTCGGATTTATCTTTGGAACTTTTCATCAAAGTTATAGGAAATTGAGTTAGCGTTCCTATGGGAGTGAAAATCAACTCCCTTTCATCTTTCATCTTTCATCTCTCATCTCATGCGAAAGTAGTGGTAGTTATACCAGTCTTACGTCTTGAATCAATGCAAATCAAATCAATATTTATTTAATTTGAGAGAGAGTGACAACCTTTCTTATTTCATTTTTACGTTTCCCGTAAATCAACAAACCACATTTTGGTCTTCTTATATACCCCCTCTCCCCGAATAAAACCCTAATCTCATCTTCATTTTCATATCATATTCTCATCTTTTTGCGGTTCTCACCTTTCATCTTCATCTAATCAATAAAGCACATTTTTATGTTTATGTTTAAGTTATATTTATGCATGTTATTGCTGAATATTTTATGTTATATTTATGCAAGTTATTTTTGAATATTTTAAGTTATATTTTGCAACTTCTCGTGAATTTTAGTTAATATAAAATTTCGTGAATGTTAGTTAATTGTACTACTTGGCATATTTAGGTATAACCATCAACAAATTTGTCACAAATTTGTCACATAGTTGTAGTTGTAATACTTGGTATTTTTAGGTACAACCAAAAACAAATGTGTCACATAGTTGTAGTTGTAATACTTGATATATTTAAGGCTATTTCAAATGTATCACATAGGTACAACCATCAACAAATTTGTCACATAGTTGTAGTTGTAATACTTGGTATTTTTAGGTACAACCAACAATAAATGTGTCACATAGTTGTAGTTGTAATACTTGATATTTTTAAGACTTTGTTGTTGTTGGTTGTACCTAAAAATAGGGAGAAAGGCTAATTAGTACCTCAACCAACACCGTTGGTACTGATTAGTACCCGAACTAATGAGCTGTGCTCCAACATACCCAAATTTTTAAAAATTTGAATATCCATACACGAACTTTTTTTGTTGGCCAAATCATACATTGACTCGGATTACGTCAGTCAGCCCCGTTAAACCGTTACAGGGCATTACTCAGCTGCCACGTTGGGACGGTAGTCAAAACGACGTCGTTTTGGAGGAAAATAATATAAAAAAATTGTCAACCCAGGGATTTGAACCTAGATTGATCAGATCATGAGTTGTGAGATATACCAGTAAGCTAAAGTGATTAATTGGTATCTAGCACACAATAAAACCTTATGTAGAGAAGCAAATATTTTGTTTATTAAATCTGATGTACCAGTAAGGGTTCCGATTCGAAGATGTTGCGGTGGAATTCGAAGGTTTCTAGGGATTTTTTGAACCATGTTGTTTTCATGACGGTTTCTATGCTCATCCTCATTGCGGGATTCGGATCGAGCATCTGATAGATGATCGATTTGGCTTGTTTCGAGATCCAGCTTGGGAAACGGTAATCTGTCCGGTGAATCTTCATGTACATGGCTGTAATGTTTGAATCATCGAAAGGAATGTCTCCGACGAGAAGAACGAATAGAATTACTCCACAAGACCACGCATCAGCCTTTGATCTGTCGTATCCTCGCCGTGAAATGACCTCAGGCGCTGTGTAAGCCGGCGTGCCGCACGCCGTGTGGAGCAATCCGTTTTGAAGATGCTCCGGCAAGGCGGATAAGCCGAAGTCGAAGACCTTAAGGTTTCCTTGCTTGTCGAGGAGTAGATTTTGCGGCTTCACGTCGCGGTGAGCTACGCCGTCTTTGTTGATGAGGAGGAGAATGATGATTATTGGAAACAAACTCCTCCTACATCGGATTGTCAAAAAAAAAGAAAAAAAAAAATTTGCTTCTCTATATAAGGTTTTATTGTGTGTTAGATACCAATTAAACACTCTGGCTTATTGGTATATCTCATGACTCACGTTCCGATCAACCCAGGTTCGAATCCTTGGCTTGACAAATTTTTTTATTTTTTTTCTTCCAAAACGACGTCGTTTTGACTACCGTTCCAACAGAGATTCCACCGTGGCAGCTGAGTCATCCCCGTTAACGATTTAACGGGGTTGACTGATGGAATCCGAGTCAATGTATGATTTGGCCAAAAAAAGTAGTTCATGTATGGATATTCAAATTTTTAAAGGTTTGGGTATGTTTGAGCACATCTCATTAGTTCGGGTACTATTCAGTACCAGCGGTGTTGGTTGAGGTACTAATTAGCCTTTCTCTCCCTAAAAATATCAAGTATTACAACTACAACTATGTGACACATTTGTTGTTGGTTGTACCTAAAAATACCAAGTATTATAACTACAACTATGTGACAAATTTGTTGATGGTTGTACCTATGTGACACATTTGAAATACAAAATAAATTTGTATTTTGTAACAATTGTGTCACAATTGTGTCACACACAATCTCCTTAAGGATGTGATAAGATTGAGAACATTCGCGTACCAATTCCTTCACCTCCTTAATCGATTCTTGGAGTTGGAATATCTCGGTCTCATGACGCCTAATGTTGTTCAATATCGTTGGCAGATGAACATATTCTCCATTGTCTCCGAGTGTGGCGTATCGAATGCGGTCGTCATGTTCCCCCATTTTGATCCTAAGGCCACGTAGTACCTCCATCATTGCCTCATCACACCATTTGAAGAGATGGCATCCTCCAACCTTTACGAAATTAAACAGATTTACTCATCCAAAATTTTAGAACACACTAGGCGAAAATCTGAATTTTGCTTACATCTTTCATTTGGCAAGTGTAGAATCTCCTTCTTAGATCCCACTCGGTGAAAGAAGTTTCAATGATTGGTGCCGCATGACAATAACAACGATTAGGAATTCTGAAATTCTCAGTGCATCGAGGAGGAGGGCTCAAATGAGTCCATTCCCGCATACATTGAACCAGATCTGACACGATTGACTGTATTGTGAGGATGATGAGTTACCACGGCATCGGATTCGACGTGAAGAGAAGATCCAGCTCGAGAACCAGCTCGAGTCTTCATTGGCGAAACATCCAACGCCGTAGGATTTTGACCACGAGATTTCTTCCCTTGTTTCACCATTGACAAAGATCGAAGCACAAAAGTGATGATGAACAGCAATTTGAAGCTCGTAAATGTGATTTGGAGACTTCGGAGTTCAATCGAATCACATATTTGGAATCAGATCTCAAAATTTGTGATGAAAACGAAGAAGAATCAAAGAAATGAGAAGAATCGAGGAAAAATCCGAGAAAATTGAGCAGAAAATGCTCTGATACCATATTAGTATTTCACGATCAAGGAGAGAATTGATCTAAATCCTAGATTTCTCATTATGTTCAAAATGTTTGTTACAATCGCTATATACAAACATATGCAGTAAACCGGAAATGACCAGATCAATTACATCCTAAATAGAACAATAAATCGGACAATTCAAGAGTCTTTAACTATAACTAATATATGCAAGTATGTATACTATATACATGTTAATAAAGAAGTAGAACAAAGACGGAATTTCCTAAAGCTGTTTCTCAATTCCTACGGATTCTTCAACCGTTGATAAAAAGCCAAAACCCATCCATCTAAAATATACATCATAGCCATGACCAAATCGGTATAGTAATCCATAGTTTCTGAAAGGACCTCATTTTTTTTTTGCATATAATTAAAAAATCATTACACAATAATTAATTAAACATTAATTATTACACGATACAACACAGGTACTACAGCTTACACAAGCTAACGATTTATAACAGTAAAAAAACAACTGGTATCGATCGATACTCCCCTAGTGTCGATCGATACCCAAACAACAGAAGCAAACCCCGGGTCCTAATCATCCCCTCTTCACTGCCTTGATTCCACGATCACGCCTTATCTTTACCTGCATCGACAAAAGTGATGCATCAACATTTGGCTAACCAAATGCTGAGTGAGATTGATCATCCCAACAACAGGCTACCAATAAGCACAATCAACAATTACCAAGTATTAATTCACAACAATTAAAACTTTCAGCACAAAGCCACTACTGGTATCGATCGATACTCCCATAGTGTCGATCGATGCTCAAACAACACACAACTCCCGACAAGGGACTGGTATCGATCGATACTAAAACCACACATGGTATCGATCGACACAACACAACTCAAGTCCACCGCCAAGGGACTGGTATCGATCGATACACATGTGGTATCGATCGATGCTCACGATACCTAAACACAGGAATCGCCATACAAGCCACAAAAAGCATCAACCAAGCTTTAACACGGCACCACACAAGCTTACTTGCTAACCTTTGGTCCTAACTCACCTTTAGATACGATGGATCGAGCTCTAAAACGACTTCCCAAGCTCAAGAAGATCTCCCTCTCTTCTCACAAGCTTACGCCAACTAAAAGCTCGACCAACCCCTTCTTCAAGCTTCTCAAGCTCAAACTCTCTCTCGATTCGCAAGATCTAGGCTTTACTAAGCTTTTCTTTCTCTCTCTCACTTTCTCCTTCTCTCTCGCTCTTTCTCCTTCTCTATCGCGACCAACTCTGGTCTTATCCTCAAAAGATAGGTTTTTTATACTCGAAAGAGATAAGAGAAGAAGACAACCAGGAGAAAACCCGGCTGGTGTCAATCGATACATGCCGGTATCGATCGATACCACCCCGGAACAACCCGAATTAATTATTTTTCCTCAATAATCAATTCTTCCGGAACGCGGGCGCTACAGTTTCACCCGGATTTCAAAGTTCAAAAACTCAAAAAATCATCTATATTCTACTGAGAATATTTTGATTATTCAAAAGCCTCCATGATTCTCCGTAATATCAAAGTTTTTGGTGTTTTGATATTTATAGGGTATTATAACTAAGTGATTAGGGTTTCGATGGAATTAGTTCATATGTTTTAATAATTTAAAATTAATAAGAAAATATATTAAATGATTTTTTAATGACCCATATATGATTTGAAGTCCACGAAACACCATAAATTAAAAACCCAAAAATTGATAATCGGTACGACAAATTACGAATTTTAATCAAAACTTGATTTGAACCGATATAAAGGGTACTAATCAAGTTTTACGGTTTAGAGTGAATGAGAGAGGTTCATTCCAAAAAATCACTTCATTTTTATTATATATGATGATGATTGGTCTAAATGTATTATCAAATACTCGACCTCTAATAATTTATGTCCATAATTAATTTAGTTTTGATTTTTTTTTTAATTACAAAAAGTGATACAAAATCCNTGTCCATAATTAATTTAGTTTTGATTTTTTTTTAATTACAAAAAGTGATACAAAATCCAAAAAACCAATTAAAGTCTACATAATTACAGACTCAACCACGATTTGGACCGGGTAAATTCGATGAAATCGGGTCGGATCTAGCTATTATTTAATTTTTGGTTAATTTTTTTTTTTTTTTTTTTTGTCATTCGAGCAATTTGTCGCCAATTTGTTGACGAAAGCTTCTTCTCGGCCATGGATGTAGCTTGAAATCAAAATAAAAAATCCGACCCAAATCAAAATCATCATCCTCCATCATCAATTTCAACTTCCTGATGCGGTTCCGGCTTGACGAGTCGAAAATCACAGAGGAGGAATCACCGATGTACTTGGCGCCGTACATTGATTCACGGAGGAGGAATCACCGAGAAAATCACGGAGGAGGAATCTCCGTCGATCATAAGCCGGAGACGACGTTGACCATTGATTTTGATTGGAGGTCTGGTGTTCAAGAAGAGCCAACTCGTAGTAAGTGCCTCCGTCTTCTAATCTTTAGTCTTAAGTTACTTAACTAAATTGGAAAAAATAAGATATCAATTTTGTGGTATTGATCAGTGACTATGTAATCTTGGTTTCAAAGGGTATGTTGTTAGTTTTGCTGAACAATTTTTTCTTCTATGAATTGCTTGTATAGATTGTGGTTAAGGGTTTGTGTTTACTAACCTGATTGTGGTTATATCTTGATGTTGTTTATGCAGATGATGGAATTGTCGGTTAAGCGCTTATTCGTCACTGTTGCATGCATCCACGAGGAGATGTTTTTTCTTCGTGAAAGGTAAATTGACGAAGAACAAAACCTTTTTATGTTCCTTAGTTTTTGTTGGTCTGAAGAGAGAGATATGGTGAGCTTAAACCTTGTTGATACAACCAAGGATCGACGCTTGCTAACCCCTCGGAAGACACCATAACCGCAGAGAATTTTCGAAAATCGGAAATAGGGAAGAAGACGAAGAAGAAGATAGTCGCAGTGCACAAGCGGAGGAGGAGGATAGAGTCACAGAGGGGGTTTCTTCTCGGATACCACTCTGTTGAGGTTTTAATCTCAAATCTCCTCATTATAACTGTAAGTTAGAAAAATGACTAAGTTCCAAAAAAACCAGACCAAAATCATGATATTTACAGTTTTTACCTGGTGTGACCCAATTCTCCACCCGATTACATCCGACCGGATAGCACACACGCGGGTTTGACCCGATTACACCCGATTCGGTTTTTTTTTCTTCAAAATTCATAAATTGAATCGAGTAGTCTGCAAAATTTTCCCCATTAATTCCGAAAACCGCAAAACTCGGGAAAACTGAGGAATTCTCCCCAAATCCCTTCCCCTCCCCGCATTCACCTCCTTCATTCAGACAATGGTGGAAACCCGACGGTCGAAGAGAAGTTTGCGAAACCCTAATAGCGGCGCAAAGGAGGCGAAAGTGACAGAGAATCCGAAGAAGGACGAGAATCCGGCGAAAGCAAAGGTTTATGTGGGGAAGAAGAAGAATCCCGAAAAGAGGGCGGCGAAGAAGATGAAGATCGGCCCAAAAGAGGATTCGCATGCGGCAGAGACGGTGGTTCCGACGGCGGAGGAAGGTTCATATATGCTTCCACCACAGACAATCTTGAAGAGCATAAAAGAGATTCAGGAGAAGGTGAATGGATTTGATGCAAGATTGTCTGTGGTGGAAGCATATATGGAAGAGTAGAGAGCGAGGAATGGATAGATGTTGGTTGTTTCTCTCCCTTTTGGTTGTTTGTTGAACTTATTTATCGGTTATTTNATCACCGATGTACTTGGCGCCGTACATTGATTCACGGAGGAGGAATCACCGAGAAAATCATGGAGGAGGAATCTCCGTCGATCATAAGCCGGAGACGACGTTGACCATTGATTTTGATTGCCTCCGTTGTTTGTTGAACTTATTTCTCGGTTATTTGTTGGGTTTGTTTGTATAGGAGGTGAATCCCATATTGGGCGACAAACCAACAAACCCAACAAATAACCGAGAAATAAGTTCAACAAACAACCAAAAGGGAGAGAAACAACCAACATCTATCCATTCCTCGCTCTCTACTCTTCCACATATGCTTCCACCACAGACAATCTTGCATCAAATCCATTCACCTTCTCCTGAATCTCTTTTATGCTCTTCAAGATCTCGGCCAATTCGGTTGGAGGTGTTTGCACCGGTGGAGCCTCTACTCGTTCCATCTCCTTATCCTTTTTGGCACGCGCAGGAACGTCTTGATCAAACAGGTCTTCAAAGAAGATAGTGTAACCTTTGGCCAGGCGCTTGGTCCAACTATCAACCACGAGATCATCTTCATCACGATCGTCGTCTTCCTCTAAGATTTGAGCCAATAGATCCTTTTCCTCTCTCAAATTGATTAAAACGAGGCTGTCAATGTCCTGCTGTGAAAGAATCAAATAAATGTTTCCAACTCAAATAAATGTTTCCAACTTAAATAAATGTTTAGATGCAAGGTACAACTTACCTAAGTAGTACCAAGGTCTTCATTGATTGCCTCAATCGGAAAGCCTTTCATATCTCCTTTCTTGAACTTCGACTTGCACATCCTCGGACACATCAAGTCTGCTTATGGGACACTCTCCCTAAATCGCTTTCCCAATTGAGGAATCGCCTCAAACGCTAGTAGCTACAAAACAATTCTGAGTTGTAAGACTTACTTTGAATTAAAGAAACATCAACATTCTCATAATCATTGTACTTACCTCCAAAGGAATACAGAATCCAGGAATGGGCCACTGTGTCTCTGCCTTCACCCCCCCCCCCCTTTGGTTTGAAAATGTTCCACCGTGTGCATGATCCCTTCACCATGAAGTCGTAAGAAAATCTCCCCCAAGGAAATGTCCTACAATAGTCAAGATCACCCACAACCTTTTTAAACACTTCCAAAACGTCAGGTGCACCATCTCCAGTCTTCGTTTGTGCACAAACTATACTCGAAAGGAAGAACAACACATCCATCTTCAATCTATCATTACCATCTCCCATTTCTTCAAGCTTTGCTTTCACATCTTCCTGCCTCACCGTTCCCATACCGAAATGACGCGTGATGAAATTCATATTACCCATTTCCTTATATCCAAGAGGTAATATGAGATCAGTATTAATCACCGTTCACATCTTCCTGCCTCACCGTTCACAGTCTTTGTTTCCTTATAGTTTCGGCAGTTCAAACCCGAGATCAACGCGTGTTCCCTGAGGTCATAACGCACAGGAACTCCATTTACAACGAACCAAACTTCCTTCGTCTTCAGGATCTCGGCTGTTCGCAACACAAGCATCCACATGCCCTGAACCTTGTGGTTATGGTCCTTAGGCATGTGGAACATGTGTTTGAACTGAGGATGCGAGACAAACCATTCCCTCTCTCTATCGGTCAGGGGCGGGTTCAGGCCGTCAAGCGTTTTGAACACGTCTTTGAGATAGCACCGTGTCCCTACCTTCACAGGATGCTGATAGCTGCTAGTAGGGAGGTACAAACTTTTTGGTTTTAGTGCCATGAACCTCTACTCAATCTGCAAAATAACAATCAACTTCACTCAGTTATACAAGAATTATGCCATACAGTTTTACCAAGTTTTCCTAGAGTTACTACTATAGTTTTACCAAGTTCTACAGCTACATTTTTACCAAGTTTTCCAAAGTTATACTAATATAGTTTTACTATGTATTCCCCAGTTATCCTATTTATCACAAGTATCACGAATATACCAAATAGAGTTACCAAATATTCCCTAGTTGTCCTATTGCTCCAAGTATTACTAGTTTTCTCTACACATTATTCACTATTTCTACTAATTTTCCCTATTGCTTCTTACCTCACTCTCCGATTCATATTCGGATTCAGTTGCTTCAGTTGATTCTCTACTCGAGTCATTGGCTATCTCCTTGCCCTTGGCTGCTGCCTCTCCTTCTTCTTCGTCTTCTTCACCGCTCTCTTCTTCTTCTTCTTCTTCTTCAGACTCCTTCTCTTCTTCTTCATCCTGATTCGTACACCCACCACTCGTAACGGCCACCAGAGGAAGCGAAGATGAAGCATTCACCACCGGAGGAACTGAAGGAACCACCGGAGTAGAAGATTCGACCACCGGAGGAACCACCAGATTCTTCTTCTTCGCATAAACCTTGACTTTCGAAGTAGAAGCTTCGACCACCGTCTCCGGAACCGAAGATGAACCTTCCTCCGCCGTCGGAACCACCGTCTCCGCCGCATGTGAATCCTATTTTGGGCCGATCTTCATCTTCTTCGCCGCCCTCTTTTCGGGATTCTTCTTCTTCCCCACATAAACCTTCGCTTTCGCCGGATTGTCGTCCTTCTTCGGATTCTCCGTCACTTTCGCCTCCTTTGCGCCGCTATTAGGGTTTCACAAACTTCTCGTCGACCGTCGGGTTTCCACCATTGTCTGAGTGAAGGAGGTGAATGCGGGGATGGGAAGGGATTTGGGGAGAATTCTTCAGTTTTCCCGAGTTTTGCGGTTTTCGGAATTAATGGGGGAAAATTTGCAGACTACTCGATTCAATTGATGAATTTTGAAGAAAAAAAAACCAAATCGGGTGTAATCGGGTCAAACCCGCGTGTGTGCTATCCGGTCGGATGTAATCGGGTGGGGAATCGGGTCACACCAGTTAAAAACTGTAAATATCATGATTTTGGTCTGGTTTTTTTGGAACTTAGTCATTTTTCTAACTTACAGTTATAATGAGGAGATTTGAGATTAAAACCTCAGCAGAGTGGTATCCGAGAAGAAACCACAAACATAGTNATATTAATTATTATAATCGTGAAATTTCGGCAAAACTTTGAAACCAGAGGTGGCATTTGAGTCATTGTTCCAGCTAAAACCCTAAAAAGTTCCAGAGGAATCAGAGGGAAAGCACCGAGCTTTGAGATGGACACTGGTGCGTCTTACCAGAGATTCCCAAAGGTCAAAATCCGTGAGCTTAAAGATGACTACGCCAAGTTCGAGCTTCGTGAGACCGATGTATCCATGGCCAACGCTCTCCGTCGCATTATGATCTCAGAGGTCCCCACCGTTGCAATCGATCTGGTCGAAATCATGGTTAATTCGTCTGTTCTCAACGATGAGTTCATCGCTCATCGGTTAGGTCTCATCCCTCTCACTAGCGAGCGTGCTATGAGCATGCGTTTCTCTCGCGATTGCGATGCTTGCGATGGAGATGGACAATGTGAGTTCTGCTCTGTTGAGTTTCAGCTTGGCGCAAAATGTGTCACTGACCAAACCCTAGATGTCACTAGTCGGGATCTTTACAGTGCTGATCCTACTGTTACTCCTGTCGATTTCACTCTCGATTCGTCTGGAACTGATTCAAGCGAGCAAAGGTATCTCCTTTCCATCAAAATTGTCAAGTTGCTTAAATGCAGGAATGTGATAATCATTTTGTCAAATGCAAAATTTAGAGATTTGGGCTCTGCTTCTAAGGGTTACTGTCTTATAGATTTAGCATCATTACCCTGATAATAAAAAAAGACATCTTTTTGCCGGTTTTCTGACAATTTCAGAGCAATCTAGAGATGAAAAATACTTCCTTTATGATTTTTTATGCGCTTGTGTTTGACTCTTCTTCCTTTTGGTTGTTTTGATCTTTTGGTTTGGTAGTTTGGTTACTTTTTTTTTCTACTTACTCTTTTGGTTCCTGACTGTTTGTTTTGGTTTCAATTCAGGGGAATTATCATAGTGAAGCTGCGCCGTGGACAAGAACTGAAGCTTAGAGCGATAGCTAGAAAAGGAATCGGGAAAGATCATGCAAAATGGTCTCCTGCAGCTACAGTTACGTTTATGTATGAGCCTGACATCACTATTAATGAAGATATGATGGACACTTTGACAGACGACGAGAAAATCGACTTGATTGAGAGCAGCCCGACCAAAGTTTTTGGCATTGATCCAGTCACCAGACAGGTTAGTTTAGACATTTTGGAAGAATGACCTTTATACGAGTTTATAGCTTTGAGACTTTATTGGCTTTCCATGTTTTTAAATATATGATATCTGTTGTATGAATTTTCTGTAGGTGTTTAGTGCGTTGAGCTTATTTGTACTTATCTTTCTGTTAGATTTCACTACTTGGCCCTTTAGTACCAAATTATCCCATTGGTTTGTGATATTTTCTGAATAATTACTTAAGTCAGTTGAATGAATAAAAAACAACTGCTAGACTTTTAGTACCAAATTGAAATCTATGCTGATTCACTGCAAAATTGTATGAAATGCCAATGGAACGGATTTCATAAGTGTCAGCGAAAGGGGATTTCGAAAGAAGAGGATAGATTACATGAATTACCAGTGGAATTTGTATTTGAGATTTCATGTCGGTGGTTTAGTATCTACCTTGATTTTCTTATATTTCTTGTTCTTCCTGCTATTGCTAGGACTTGCTACAATAGAAGTGACTTTCTATGACTTCGAAAGAACATTACATATTAAGAAGCTTGTATGCCATTTCTTTACAGTCTATTGTTTTTTATTTTCCTAGCTATCAAATTAAGCTTTTGCTATCACCTTAGCATTTCACTATCAGCTTTTGCTATCATCACCGTTGTAGTAATGATACTTTGCTTCTTTAGGTTGTGGTGGTTGATCCGGAAGCATACACTTACGATGAAGAGGTGATCAAGAAAGCTGAAGCCATGGGGAAACCGGGGCTCATTGAGATCCATCCAAAAGATGACAGTTTTATATTCACTGTTGAATCCACAGGTGCAGTGAAGGCTTCGCAGCTGGTACTGAACGCCATAGATATCCTGAAGCAGAAGCTTGATGCAGTTCGTCTCTCAGATGACACTGTAGAAGCCGATGATCAGTTTGGTGAACTCGGTGCCCATATGCGTGGAGGATGAGGTTGTGGTAAATTTGAGCTCCATGTTTTGCCCAGTTGTTTCGGGTTTGAGTTTATTTTGGACCAGACCAATATATTAACCGTAGGGGCACACTCTTGTTAGATAACAACTTGTGAAGCAGTGGTCTTCTTTGTCCCTGACCTGGGATCATTTTGTTATTGAATCTTGTTATTAAGTGAATTGAAACTAATGTCTATTCTTGCGTAAGGTGTGAAGGACATGAGCTGGCTATAGATCCGATGCCATTACCTAAACGGTTTGCACGAAACACATTGTATTTCGAAAATAAAGAGAGAAAAAATAAAATTGTGCCAATCATGGTAAAAAAGGATGCAGTATTTGAAAATAAAGGGAAAACAAATGTCAAATTACACTAGTTAATAAAGAGATAGATTTTAAATATGCAAAATAAGAAGGGTGGATTACTATAGTAACTTTTATTTCTAATGTTATTATTAGTTTGACATACATTTATTTTTATTACTAGACTAACCTAATTTTTTCCATATTACCCAGCGTGCCCTTATGGCTTTTGTTGAAAAAAAAATAATTACAAAACTGCCATTACTATTCATTTGCCACGTAGGCAGAAGTTGATTGAACAAGTCTACCGTTCTTTGACGGTAGACTTGTTTGATGTTGGTCAACTCAAATTTTGGTCCGTAGATTTGTTTGATGGATGGTAGATTTGTTTGAAAGTTGGTAGATTTATAAAATNGAACTAACCACAAAACTAAAGTCATTAAACGGTGCATAATAATTAATAGAGTTATGTTTTACGGGTTAGCCCGAATAATATTTTAGTTCACTGCAAAACGGATTAAATAGACAAATTATTGTGTTTGACAATTATATATATAATCATGAGTTATGCATATTATAAAATTCAAATAATAACAATTTTTCTTAAATTTCAAAATAATTTTTTTAAAACAAAAATTACTCCGCGCTAATTATAGCGCGGGTTAAATCCTAGTTACTATACAATGAAACTGCATGTGACATTGACAATATTTGGCCTACTGGTATTAGGATCAGGCCTACTGCTTTTTCTTGGTGTTACTGATCAATTT
Source organism: Eutrema yunnanense (assembly GCA_002933935.1). Lineage (NCBI taxonomy): Eukaryota > Viridiplantae > Streptophyta > Magnoliopsida > Brassicales > Brassicaceae > Eutrema > Eutrema yunnanense. The sequence continues at coordinate 114,675 of PKML01054267.1, forward strand.
TCTGATCAAACTAATATGATATGCCAAATCAGATCATGTTCCTATCAATAAATACATCAAACTTCCCATTGCATTTTGATAAGGCATTTATTTCATAGATTCAATATCATCTTGAAATTTATGTTCTAAAGCAGTTTTCAATAGTGGAATAGTGGAAGCCCACTCGGAAGTATAGAGGTCAAATCCCAAAAAATACAATTTATCCAGATTCATGGAAGCAAATTTACAGAAGATTTCTAACATGATGCAAGTAGAGTTGTTCGCAATGGTTTCGCATGTCAAGGATAAAGTTGTTCATCGTAAGTGCAGTGCAGGTAGAACCGTCTGTCATGGATCATTGTAAATGTGTAGAATTCTTCGTTGTAAAAATAAACCATGTCGCTATTTCATAATTTGTAATAGTTAATATTTCAGCCGACAAAAAAAAAAGCCGCCTTCAATATGAAATAGCCAATGATTTTTCTTGTTCCACTTATATTGTCAAAGTTAGCCTTGGGCATAATATTCAGATCCAAAAAAATTAACCGAAATTGATCCGAAAAAGTCGGTTTGGTTCGGGTTCAGATCTGTGAAAATACCCGATTGGATTTTAGCTGACTAGGGTTTAGAGAAGATATTTTCCATCATTGTTGACAATGCAACGGCTAATACTTCTGCTCTTAAGAAGTTTCACACAGAGTTTTCTTTGATAAATCTTGAAGCATTTGTGTTAGATGGTGATTATATGCATGTTAGATGTTGTGCTCACAACATTAACTTGATTTTCAAAGATGGTTTAGCTGACATAGATGCTAGTGTCACTGCAATTCGTAATGGGATTTCATACGTTAGATCAAATACAACTAGGTTGAGTTCTTTTGAACTGAGAGTTGATTTGGGTAAGATGAAAAGAGACAGTTTACCATTGGATGTCAAAACCCTATGTAATTCCACTTACACTATGTTGTTTAAGGCACTTAAATACAGATTAGTATTCGACAAGATGGAGAAAGAAGACAAGTTATACATTGATTACTTCAATGAGTTTGAGAATGGGAAAAAAAGGATTGGACCTCCTTCTTCAAGTGATTGAGATGTTGTTGAGAGGTTAGTCCGTTTTCTAGTCATCTTCTATGACTCCACTTTGATTGTCTCAGCTTCTACTACTCTGAATTATGTTAATTAAATGCTATGGTGAGATAGTGACTATAGAAAAAAATCTGATGAACATCAGTAATAGTTTAGACACAGAGTTGAAGAATAAGGCTGATGTGATGTTGACTAAGTTTGACAAGTATTGGGACATGATGAAGGGATTAAATAAAATGTTGATTGTAGCTTCAATCTTTGATCCTGGGAAAAATATGGGGTTTGCTAATATGTGTGTTTGAGAGACTGTATGGGGAATAAAGTTTTGATGCACATGATATATGAGTCAGTCAGTCCTTATTGTGTTGCGTGCCATGTTTGATGAGGTCAATGCTCGATATAAAAAAGGGCCAAATACATAATCCTCACAATCTAATCAAACACAATCATCAGAACAATCACATGAAAAAATGGAAGTGGTGGAAGATGATTTTGCTTTAGGGTATGAAAGGATGTATTCCATATACAAGGAGATGGTTGCTGAAACTAGAGTTCGTGATACAAGAGATGAATTGGATATATATCTAAAGGAGAGTGTTTAGGATTCGAACACCATGACTGGAACAGAGTATGACGTACTAGATTGGTGGAAGCACAACAGTGCCAAGTTTCCTATACTATCTGAAATGGCAAAAGATGTTCTTGCAATGCAAGTGTCTTCTGTTGCATCTGAAAGTTCTTTCAGTACTAGTGGTCGGATCATAACTCCATCTAGGAGTTGTCTAACTCACTCTATGGTTGAGGTTTAGATGTGTACAAAGCAGTGGATGAAGCAAGACATTCGGTTCAATGGTGAAAGAAGTATGATTACAAAGGAGCAAATAATCTCTGAATTTGAATATGAAGATAAGCTTAAGAGATGTAATCTTCCCATTTAGTATATATTCTTGTTATATCAGTTTAGGTGTTCTAACTTTTTTTCTTCTTATGTACATGTTTAGAGTATGATACTCCACCAATACAAGCTGAATGATTCTCACTTCTCAGCTTCTCAATCACTCTAAGTATAAGTCTCGGCTTTATGTAAGTAATATTTCTCTGTTTGTTTTACTATAAATCTCTATCATTCAGTTTGTTTTTTATGCATTCGTCATTGATTTTGATTGAACATAAGCATGGTAGAGGTGATTTCAAGCATGGACTTTGGAGTTATGGAATACATGTTTGATTCTTCTCCTTAGTACTCTTTTCAAATTTCACTTATCATTTGAATTTAGAAGTTTGTTGTTTGATCTTTGTTATGGATTATGAATCTTTGAAAGTTTGGAACTCATCTTTTGTTTTTGTATTACGCTTGTTTTGTTTGGATGAATGTTAAGAAGGTTGTTTAAAATTGGTTAAGGTTTATTGCAAGGGCAAGTTTTCATATACACAAAGGATTCAGATTATTCGGGTAGATCGGGGTTTTCGGGTATTTTTGACAGGTTTGGTTGTATTCGGTTACAATATAACCGAATAATCCGAATCCAAATTTTTTTCGGATAAATCTCGGATCTCGATTTCAATACTCGAACCGATCCGAACCCGATTAAAACGATCCGAACCTATCAGAAAAATACAAAATATCCGAATGGATATTAAATCCTAAACCCGAAAAACCGATCGGTTCGGATATCCGAATGCCCAAGACTAGTCAAAATTATTGCAATTTAGTCTCTGACAATTTACATTCCAGGATTCTTCACATCAAAGTCTGAGTTCAACATAGCTTTGAGTTTTCTAACTTGACCCAAAAAAAGGACTTTGTTCTTTATCTATTGAAAAACACAATATATCATACACATCAAAGTTAAGAATTTTCCGTACTTAAAAGTTAAACGTTTCTGTCATCATATCAAACTCAAAATATAGTTTCTCCAAAGAGTTAAGGATTTAATCCTATATTCCAAATGGATTTTTCTTTTAATAGGTTAATGTGTGGTCGTACCTATTTTTTGAATGGATACACTCATTTGTGCTATTTTAGCATTAATGCATATGGTTTAACAAAAGAAATGAAGTATTTAGATCTAATTTGTGTATTGTTGTTATGTGGGTAGACGATCTATTTTCCCACGAGAACTATTATATAGCATCAGATGTCTCCAGACCTACGCCTTATGTCTATACTCCCACAAAAGCAAAGTTAAAAACCTTAATCCCACGAATTAAACGTTTGAAACCTCAAAAGTCACAAAATTGATTTTATCGGTTATTGTTTACAAACCAAACATAAGCCGACCAAATCTGATCCTAAACCAAGTTAGAGCCAAATTTCAATTAAACCGACCAGAAAAAATTGATCCGACCACCCGACTTCTTCTTCACCAAGTTTTTTTAAATAGATTTTCACATCAAAAAGCAAAAAAAAAAAAAAAAAAAAAAATCAACTCTTTCAAAACTAATTCAGTAAACTTCTTATCAATCAGACAAAAACGAAACCCACACAAAATTATCTAAGAATTTCTGAAGAAATACAGAGTCGTATGTCTGAAAGTGCTTTTTCAATTTATATTCACAAGAGCAATTACACGAATATATAATACAATACGAGAATCAGACTTTCCTAAACTAATACAATCACCATGATTTATATTGCTAAAGTTACGGAGAGAATAATATGGCAGCTAGAGTTATGGGATACAATTTCAATGTAATTGATATCCCATTACCCCCCCTCAAACTGGAGCATGCAAGTCTAGAATGCCCAGTTTGTGTCTGAAATCTGCATAAGCTTGTTTTCCAAGTGGTTTGGTAAATATGTCGGCCAGTTGTTGAGTTGTCGAGACATGATGAGTGGAAATATTACCTGATTGAATTTCATCACGAACTGCATGACAGTCGTTCTCGATGTGCTTCGTGCGCTCATGGAAGACTGGATTGGTGCTTATATGAATCGCTGCCTTGTTGTCACAATAAACCCGCATCGGTTGCGTATGCAACACACCAAGTGATGTGAGAACATTCTTTACCCAAAGAAGTTCATCACGAAGAAAAGACAAAGCTCGGTACTCGGCCTCAGCCGATGACTTGCTAACTGTAGGTTGCTTCTTTGTCTTCCAAGAAATAGGTGATTGACCAAGCTGAACAAAATAACCAGTGACTGAACGACGAGTAAGTGAACAGCTTGCCCAATCAGAATCACACCATCCCGAAATCTGAAAATCTTTTTCTGAACTCAAAAGAACTCCTTGACCTGGTGTCCCTTTCAGATACCGCACAATGCGCAAAGCTGCTTGCTAATGATCATCGCGAGGCGTCTGCATGAATTGAGCAAGTATGTGTACCGAAAACGCCAAATTTGGCCGAGTTGCCGCCAAATAGATAAACCGACCTATCAAACGTCTATAGGGAGCCGGATCAGGCAAAATTTCAGAGGTAGAAAGTGCCAATTTGTGATTCTGCTCCAATGGAAATGTCGCTGGTTTAGCTCCCAATAATCCAGTTTCAGAAATAATATCCAAAGCATATTTTCTTTGGCTTAGATAAAATCCTGATTTACTTCTAGACACTTCAATCCCCAGAAAATACTTCAATGCTCCTAAATCCTTCATCTTAAAACAAGAAGAGAGATAATTTTTCAATACCTTCAACGCTTGCTCAGAGTTCCCAGTAAGTATCATATCATCAACGTAAATGGGTAAATTGATTTGGACACCGTTTCTGTCAAACGTGAACAGTGAATAATCAGCAAGAGTTTGTTGAAATCCATAATCGCGCAAGGCCTTACTGAGTTTTTCGAACCAACATCGAGGCGCCTGCTTTAACCCGTATATGGATTTCCGCAGTCGACACACTTTCGCTTCATCCTTCGAATAGAAACCAGGTGGTGGTTTCATGTAGACCTCTTCCTCAAGATCACCGTGTAGAAAGGCGTTATGCACGTCCATTTGATACACTGGCCACTCGTTTCCCGCAGCGACTTTGAGAAACATACGAATTGTTCCCATCTTTGCTACTGGAGCAAAAGTTTCCCCATAATCCTCTCCCTCAACTTGCTTGTTACCAAGAGCAACTAACCGTGCTTTATACAGTTCAATCGTCCCGTCTGAGTTATACTTGATCTTATATACCCATTTACTGCCAATTGCCCGCTTTCCTGCAGGTAAATCTTCCAATGTCCAGGTTTCATTCTCTTCTAAGGCAGTAACTTCTTTGCTCATGGCTTCCCTCCATTGTTTCAACTTAACCGCAAGATTGAAAAATTTCGGTTCATCATTGACTGTAATTGCAACTTGAAAGGCGCGATGTGTTGCTGAAAAACGATTGCAGTTGACATAATTCGAGATTGGATATGACGAAGATACCTCAGTTTTTGACAGAAGCTTGCTCTGCGCAGTGTTAACAACAAAACCACGCAGCACAACAGAAGGAGTTCGTTTTCTATGTCCGCGCCCTAGAAGCTCTTGTGATGGCTGGGCTTCGACCAGATTAGGCGGGGCATGTGAATCAGAGGACGATCTCGCAGAAATTTCCGGTGGAGGCGGAGCTGCTTCTCTATTTCCTGGTTCGATTTCTCTTTGTGTCGTAGATGAAGAAGGAAATTGGTCACGATGTGTGACTTCTTCAACAAGTGGGCCTATTTCAATAATTGTACCTTCTTCAACTATTGGGCCTGTGTCACCATATGAGCCTGTTTCAATATTTTGATTTGTTGCAGAAATTGGGCCTTTTGTGGTTAAATCTTCTTCGACAAATGGGGTCATTGAGATTGGAGCCCATAGAGCTTGGTCGTCTTCAAGCTCGTTCGCAGATCTCTCCTCATTACGAATTGCAAACGGAAAAACATCCTCACAAAATTTCACATCTCGTGACACAAAGAAAGTGTGTGTCTCGAGATCAAATAACCTCCATCCTTTTTTGGCATACGGATACCCGACAAAGATGCAGCGACGACTACGTGACGCAAATTTATCCCCATTCTGATCTTGATTGTAAGCATAACAGAGACTACCGAATATTCTGATATGTTCATATGTTGGTGGTCGATTATACAGTTTCTCATAAGGGGTTTTTCCTTGTAGAACCTCACTTGGTGTACGATTTATCAAATATCCTGCTGTCAATATACATTCTCCCCAAAACTCAATGGGAAGATTTGCTTGAAACCTCAAAGCTCTTGCAACGTTGAGGATATGCCGATGTTTTCTCTCAGCCCTTCCATTTTGTTGGGGTGTCCCCACACACGAAGTTTCATGTATGATCCCTTGACTGCGAAAATAGTCAGTCAAACACAGAAATTCGGTGCCATTGTCGCTTCTTACTGTTTTAATTTTTGCTTGGAATTGTCGATCCGCCATAGCAAAAAAACTCTTCAAGTGTGTCAAGGTCTCTGTTTTGTTGTTCAGGAGATATAACCAAACACTTCGAGAATAATCGTCAACAATCGTGAGAGAATACCTTGCACCTGAGTATGATTCCGCCCGATACGGTCCCCAAAGATCGCAGTGAATTAACTCAAAAACACTCGTAGTTTTATTTTGGGCAATCGAGAAAGACAACCTTGTTTGCTTGGCACGAAGACAAACATCACAAACTTTCTCCATATTTTTGTTAGAACTTCGAAAATCAAATCCCGTAAGCAACTCAACCATTTTTAATGATGGGTGTCCTAAGCGTGAGTGCCATAACTCAAATGCCTTATCTTCTCTAGTTGCTAGTGCTGCCACCATTTCTGCACTACGAAACTCAAACGTGCCCCCTCTTTCTCGTTTACCCGCTCCTATAACCATCTTCGAATTACGATCTTGAATAATAAGAAAATGATCTGCCATTTGAATCACACATCTGTTCTCATCCATTAATTGCCCCATAGAAATCAAATCTGAACGCATTTCTTCAACAAAGAAAACCGAGTGCAGACACAGGCTCGAATTCAACCAAACAGTTCCTTCTAATGTAGAAACCCTTTCTGTGCCATCGGCCAAAATAATCACAACAGGTGAGATACTCCTCACTTCAGTCAATACATCGTAATGCCCAGTAACATGGTGCGTAGCACCCGTATCTAATATCCAAGAAAAATTCAGATTCTTACAGGGAATATGTTCTGCTGATCCGGTTCTGTTGGCGTTGAGCACAGTCATAACGATCTTCCATTGATCGTCATTTAAGCCGCTAACTCCGTTCCTATCACAATCTGTGATAACATGATTAACACTTTCAAATTGTTGTTTGCCACCAATATTGAGCACGTACGCAAAAGTCACATTCTCACGTCTTCTGTCAGCCCCGTAATTCTCATTCATATTGTGGTTCTTCGTCGTCGTGAAATCAGAGGATGAGATCGTCTGTCGGTGCTCTTCGATCAACTTTGAGATCAGGTTGGGTGTCGGATTGGGGATCGGTTTCAATGTCGCAATTGGTGTCGGGTTCAATATCAGATTCTGGATCGTCGGATTTGGGTTCAGGTTCGTATCGTCAATTGGATTTGTATTGTGGTTGTCAGCCATCGTTGTTTGATTCAGATCAAGTGTGGAAAGAAAAAATTCAGGCTCTGATACCCTGAAAAAATACAGAGTCGTATGTCTGAAAATGCTTTTTCAATTTATATTCACAAGAGCAATTACACGAATATATAATACAATACGAGAATCAGACTTTCCTAAACTAATACAATCACCATGATTTATATTGCTAAAGTTACGGAGAGAATAATATATCAGCTAGAGTTATGGGATACAATTTCAATGTAATTGATATCCCATTAATTTCTTCTCATCAATAAAACAAAACCCACACACAAAAAAAGATTAAATCATGGGAAAATCAAAACTTTGAAAACGAAATTAGAATTTTTTCTCCCTCCTCCTACTTCGTCGTTAATGGTTGAAGCAACAATTTGACCTCAACACTCGCATAGCTCTTACGCGCCATTCCCATCAACGCTTTACACTTCTTCTCCCTTGCAGACATAGTAGGATGACCCAACCGTTGATGCCAAAGATCACACCCTTGAAGATGAGATATTGCATTGGCTTGAACTTTAACAGTTTCCCGGAAGTAGTAGATCCCATCACACTCATCACCTACTCTAATCAGCATCCTCGTATACCGGTCCTGCAAATAACACAACTTATCAGTGAATATTGCAATACAAGGTTTTTCTTTCAACAAATGAGCCGCAAAGAGCAAAGTATTTGTCAAATATGGGACAAATAACACAAAGGAAAGAGTTACAGATCCGCCGAGACACAATTTTCCTCGTTTAGTCGCCATGGTGACCTCGCCATTTGGAAGACCAATGGACACAGATTAATATCATAAACATCGAACAAAAAATTTAGCTCCCCAGTGAGATGATGAGAGGCACCCGTATCAATTACTATACCAGAAAGACAACCAGTATGATCTGATGACTCATAGACTATGTTATTGTTCAACAGAGTAATGAGTTGATTCCATTGCGCATCATTGAGAGGAAGACCAAGACGATCATGGTCGGTGAGAGGCTGACGTGAGCCAGAAGAAAAAGAGTTTTCTGAAATTTGAATGTTATTAGCACGGCCATAACCAGTGCTGTGACCACCACGACCTCCACCTGAATTAGAATAACCGCCACAACCTCGATTTCCACCAGTATTAGAAAAACCTCCACGACCACGTCGTCCACCAGAATTATCTCCACCCGAATCGGGAAACCCATGAAGCTGCTAACAGTGAGTGACATCGTGACCAGATTTACCACATTGAGAGCACTGAAACTAATAGCGACCTCCACCAGCAGAGGAAGGAACCTGAACCGTGAACCCAACACCTTCGGCTCGAGAACCAGAGAGACGAGCCACACTTTGTTGACGTTCTTCCTGGACAATCATGGAGAACGTACTATCGAGAGAAGGAGCCGGTTTCATACAGAGAATATTGGAACGTGTAACTCCAAAACGAGCATTGTCAAGTCCCATAAGAAACTGATATTTCCAGGAACGTTGACGTTTTTATATTATCTCCTTCTGCTTGGAGCAACCAGACGTACCATAACAACAATCCGAGATCAGATCATATTCTTCGAGATCATCCCACTTTAACCTCAAACGATCAAAGTAATCTTGAACAGATTGTCCCTCATGTATGCAGGCAGCGACTTCAGCTTTCAAGTTCATAAATTTGCAGATCAATCGTATTGAGGATCCAAGCAACCAACATCAAGTTTACAATTCCCCAAAGCTTAGTCTTCGTCACATCGAGACTACTGGGAATTGTAACCGTACCATCAATAAATCCCAATTTGTTCTTCGCCTTGAGTGCATTACGCATCAATTGGGACCATCACTCATAATTGGCCCCATTTAGAAGAGCATTACAAATCAGATGACCTGGATCCGAAGAAGGATGCAGGTAAAAATCGGACAAAATATCATCACTTTGTGATGTAACTACAGTATCACCCATGATGAGAAATTGCACAAAGCAGAGTGCAAAGAAGAAACTGAATTCGAGAGAAGAAAAACGAAATTCAGAAGAAAAAAAATTGAAAGAAAGAAACAGATTAATTCTGATGCGGCGATAGAAAAATTGAGCAAATTAGGTTGAAACCTCGCTCTGATACCATGTCAGATTGAGAGAGAAAGAATGTGTCGTATTGATCTTAACATACGTACATATATATACACATAGTAGATATGGGCTTGGGTTTAGGAACATTTAGCCCAATAGATTTTCTCCCTCTCGCAGCGAGAAAAACCGATCCCGACAAAACGCTGCCGTTTCTGCTCTTCAGCTCTTCGAAGGCTGTGAAGGAGGAATAGTGGTGTCATTAATCGGACGACAATTCTCTTTACGGATCACGGCGGAGAAATCATGCACCGATTGAGCCAACGAAGAAGACAGAGCTTTTATCGGATTCGACATCGGAGAAAACCCAAACCGAGTCTGCTTCTTATTCTCTTCTCGCGTGTAATCTCATGTTCTCGTGAAAAAGACACTTTTTTTTTTGAAAAGTACCAAGGGCAAAGCCTAAAGGTCACATGATCGAGTGACGTTTGGGACGGGACCATAGAAAATGCTCTGGTCCTGGGCCTGAGGGTATGTACGGACTTTGGCTCAAAACCTCTAGTAATTCAAAAAAAGACACTTCATTTTTTTTTTAACAAAACATTTCCTCACGAAATCTTTTCCTTCCTCCAACAGTTCCACCGGAATTTTAATAATTGGCTGCTGGGTTTTCAAATATGATGTTGGTTAGCCCTGGGCATCAATACTTGTTACCCACCCGACCCGCTCGACCCGTCCCGTACTCGGCCCGTAAAACCGGGTACCCGACTCGTCCAAGCCAAGTATCAAGCCGAGTTAACCAATTACTTGCAAGTAACGGGACAAGTCCAAGGCGAAATTTTTTTTTAACTACTTGTCCTGTTACCCGGCTTGTTCCCGTTACCCGACTTGTTCCCCGTAACCCGGCTTGTTCTCCGTTACCCGGTTTGCTACTTGTACCCGTTATATGAACTTATGTCATTGTCATTTTTAATTTTTTATGGGCCATTTTTAAACTTAAACTTTTATGTCCTAAACCTAAAGCCCATTTGTCCCACCAATTTTAAAACCCTAAAAGCCTAAAGCAGTCTCCACTCACCAATCTCCATCGCCTCACTCCCTTATTCTCTCACACGATTCCAAACCCTAGATCTAGAGAGAAAAAAATCGCCTCACTTCATCGCCTCTCACATCTCACTCGATCTCTTGTTGTTTTTCTTCTTGCTGCTCTCTTCGTTGTTGCATCTTCATCTCCAGCGTCTTGTTCTTCTTCGGATCGGTGAGTCTTTTAGATCTCTCTCTCTCAGTATCACCGGTACTTCGATAATTTTTCGATCTCCTTTCTTCTTTGACCTTAATTTCCTGTTTTGTATTTTCGATACTCATATGAAATCAGTCATGGGTTTTGGATTTGTAGTTTGGATTAGTTAAAAATGTATCGCCTTTTCAAGAACTAGTGCTAAAGTGATGTCGAGATCTCGATTTGGGATCTTAGTTTGTAGTGAATATCTGGACTTGCGATTGACAAAATCCAGAAAAATTTATGTGTTTTGATGATCTAATACTCTTTACTTGATCTGGGCTAAGTTTAATTCTTCGTCTTAAATCTCGGAACCATATATGAATTTAGATCCCAAGATCTCGATTTTAGATTGAATGTGATTCCTGGAAACTTTTAATCCTTTCGTAGCTCCATTTGCCTTGTTTTGCTTATGAGTAAAAGTGGAACAAATTGTTTGGTTATTTCCAATTAAAATATTCAGCTGAATCTGAATTAGTAGCATTTAAAGCTCCATGGCTATCTTCTTGAGAAGACAAAGTAAGCACATTTAAACGATGATGAATCCATTGAAATAAAACAACTTGTTAATAAAGATGCTTAGGTACCTATTTCTTGTGCTTTCCTGTTTCTTACACGTTATAGGCTTATAGCTATATAAAATAATAAAAGCCATTATATGATTGTGATTACACGTTATAGGCTTATACCTATGTCTTGTGCTTTCCTGTTTCTTACACATTATAGCTTTTATTCTTTGTACCTCTGTCTCTTGCTTAGTGATTCACATAAGCTTATTAACAAGTTGTTTTATTTCGTAGATGGAGTCCCAAAGCACAGAATCAAATGCAGACAATGCTGGCCCTTCAGCACCTGCATCACGTGCTGGTGAAACAAATACGAAGTGATTATGAACCACCAGCTTTGGAAGATCAGTTTGAACAACTTGAAATTATAGAAGAAGGTATGCTTTCTCTTATCAATACTTGTTTTCTTATCCATCACTATTGATTACTAATTGTCTTCTTTTGACAGTGTTTGCAAATTCAATTGAATATGGAAAATTGGTGAAAGGAGTAAGCTTAACTTTGGAGGAAGAAGAATGAATGGTAAGGTTTTAACTTTCAATTATTCTGTGCAGGTTCTGGTTCTGATGTGTGTAAGAATATGGTAAGGTTTTAACTTTAAATTATTCATTCAGTGCTAATAAACAAGTTGTTTTGTTTGCACTTTGCAGGTTCTGATGTAGTGATGTGTGTTTACAATTCTACTTTGAAGATTCATTATGTTTGTCTTTGTCGAGTGTAATATTTTGGCTCTGTCATGTGTAATATTATGCAAGTCTGGTTTAATATTTTGGCTATGTCTGTCGTGTGTAAGCATTATGTAAGCCAAGTTTAAGATTGTACTATTTATTCAGGTTTAAGACTTGGACATTTTTGCCTGTTTTGAAATTTTGAAAACAAGACAGTTAATTGATAAATCAAGGCAGGTAATCACATTACTTGTTGAGCGGGTACCCGTACTTGCAAGTACGGGTACGGGTCAAGGTACCCGCAAGCATAAAAAATCTGGGCGGGTACCTTGAATCAGCGGTTACCCGTTTTTACGGGTCCAAGTACGGGCCAAAATTTTCACTACCCGTACGGGGCGAGTTAAGTAGCAAATCGGCCAAAATGAGCGGGTACCCGCCCTGTGCCCAGGGCTAATGTTGGTACCTTCAATTCCATTGTTTAATTGGGGAAGGAGACGAATGAAAGAAGGGGAAGAAGAAAAATAAGTGTTGGGTCGGTTTTTTGGGTGGAGTTAGTTTTCTTGGGTCGGGTTTGGATGTAATTAGGTTTAATTTTGGTTGAGTATAGAGTTTAAGTGGTTAACGGTTAATTGGTAAACAGTAAACCAAATAAAATCAAGTTTATGTGTTTTTAGGTTTCGAAGTATGAGTTTGTATGTTTTGAGGTTTTAAAATTTCAATTCAGGGGATTATGATCTTTTGAATTTATCACCGCCAAAATACTTCAACAACACGTGTAGACCCAAGACAATATAAATCATTACAACTCGATTAAAACCTAGCGGGCCATACACGGCCGGCCCATAATACATAACATATCTCGGGCTTATGGAGGCGAATCATATTTAATGGACCGTCACCGTTACCGTCACCGTCACCGACACCTATCTCCCTCAATCACTTTCTCAGATCATATTTAATCACTTTTGTTCGTAAATAACATACGCTTAATTAGTCACATGCAGCACGTGAGAAAGAAAGAAAGAATAGTGGCGCCTAGCCTAACCTTTAAGAACTTGAGACCTGTCCTCGAACCTCGAACCTCGAACCTCGAACCTCGAACCTCGAGCCTCAAGCCACATCGAATCCGCAAAATGTTATTGCAGAAGGTTATTTGGTTCTTATCCGCACGCGCTTCCATGCTCCCAATAATTTAGCGCGTAAGCTACACGTTATTTCAGAAGCGCATCTCCGCCACACTAGCTCAAATGTTTTTGTATAACAATGTTTATAAAATTAATACAAAATAAATTTTAAACCGTGCGTCCGCATGGGATAACGTTTTTTGTAATATATAAAATGTGAAATGATTACTAATTTAAGTGTTATTGATTTAAATATGTTTAATTTATAATTTTTAAGTTAATAATAGATTTAATAAATGTTTGGTAATAAGTTTAATACATATTTGATAACATGTTCATTTTTTAAAAAAAAATAAAGGATATTTGGAAACATATTTTAAAAGTGTTAATGTTTTAATAGTATATATAATTTCGATACATAATTTTAAAGGAAAAACAAAAAAAAAATTGTTTACCAAAATAGTTAAGGTTGTTGAGATCGATATAAACGGAAGGTGTAATCTTCTTCTATTTCAACATAAAAGTAATTTATGTTGAATCAAAAACAAAGAAAAGGGAATTTTTTTTTCATTAATAATCTCATCCGAGTCATGCTCTTTCAAGCTCATATGCCACCAGAATTTTGGGCTGAGGCTCTTCACACATCCACACATCTTCTCAACATACTTCCATCTAAGTCCATCAATGATCGGGTCCCTTTCACAACATTTTTTGCACGACCACCGACTTATCATCTTCTTCGAGTGTTTGGCTCGTTGTGCTATCCTAACTCACTAGCCACGACATCACACAAGTTGGATAAGCGGTCATCAACATGTGTCTTCCTCGGATACCCAATAGACCATCGAAGATATCGTTGTTTTGACTTGAAGACACACAAGATCATTTTCTCACGTCATTCACTTTCGACGAGATGACGTTTCTGTTTAGTTCATCGTCTACCACAACAACACAAGTACGTGTCTTTGATCCACAGATTGATGCACTTCCTCCACCAATAATGCGCCAGCCATCAGCTCCTCAACCAACTACTCCACCGGTCTCACCGGCACAACCACCACCTCCACTCGCAGCTCCGCTACCGCCGGTTGCCCATCCGATGGTCACTCGCAATAAGAGTGGCATTGTTAAGCCACGCATATCACTGTACTTTCATACGACCACCGTCTCACCATTACCGAGTTCTCATGTACAAGCGGCAAATGATCCATATTGGACTGCTGCCATGCAAGAGGATTAGGACTCTCAAATTAAAAGAGGGACGTGGTCCATAGTACCACGGCCTGTTGCTACTAATGTTGTGCGTTCTATGTGGTTATTCATGTATAAGTTTAATGCAGATGGAAAGATGGTTCAGTACAAGGGAAGATTGGTGGCTAATGAGAAGTCGCAACAAATAGGAGTCGATTGTGATGAGGCTATTCAGTCCGGTCGTTAAGCCCACAATAATCAGAACAATGTTAGATATTGCTCTTGGAAACGAATGGCCCCTCCATAAACTTGAAGTCAAAAATGCATTTTTACATGGAGATCTCGAAGAAACAGTTTACATGCACCAGCCACCAAGCTTCGTTGATAAATCACGACCGAATCATATGTGTCTACTCAAACGATCTCTATACGGTCTCAAACAAGCACCACGTACTTGGTATAACCGGTTTGCGACATACTCCAAGAAAATCGGATTTGTTCAAAGCTCCTCCGATGCGTCTCTATTCATCTTCAACAAAGGCTCCACCTTGGCGTATCTCCTCCTCTATGTGGATGACATTATTCTCACGGTTTCCACTCCGAGTCTGATCCAATCGATTATCGCATCTCTTACCTCCGAGTTTGAGATGACGGACGGGATTCTTGCATTATTTTCCTTGCATCTCGGTTACACGCAATGCCTCTTGTCTCTTTCTCCAACAACAAAACTATGCTAAACAGTACCCTAAACAGTACTAAAGCAGTTGCTGCAGTATATCATGAGTCGAACACAAAAACTCAGAGAAATCACACAATAGATTAAATAGTATCGAATCAAGCTAAGCAGTTCAGATTAAACAAAAGCAGTAAGCAGTAAACGAATTGTAATTCAAATAGGAGAAAGATAGGTTCAGGGATATTTCACAGGAAATCAATGAATGCAAAATAAACTAACTAATCAGAGTTCAGATTTAGCGCTGTTCTTGAACTCAAATCACTAAGCTATAATTAACCAACTGTCGTTGCGAGAATTATCTAAATCTAAACCTCAGAATCCCAAATTTCTTTGTAAATTTCTAAGAATAAACCAGCTTTAAAGTTCAGGTTTGATATGTTCACAAATCAATTAAACCAAATCTCTTTGCGAATAATCCATTTGCTCACCTTAAGTTCTATCAGGTAATTAATCGCACTGTCGTGCCTAATCAATTATCCTAAGATCTAAGTTCTAGGTGATCAATCTAGAATTAGCTTTAAGAACAACCTAAGGCGAAGAACTAATTCAGATTGTGAACCCTAAATAATTAATCAACCTAGCATTCAAAGAAATCCCTGATGAGAATCTCTAAACCTAACAAGAGATCTATTCAGACATGGAAATTGAATCAATAAACATGTTTGAATAAATACTTAATAGAAAATAAGAAAGAGTAACAAAAGGGTTCGAAATCTTCTCTCGCCGAACAGAGTTTTAGACTTGTCTCCCTTGAAAAGCTCTCTCACAAATTCAGAATAAAATAAAGCGTAGCCAACAAATTGGCTGTAAAATCCCTATAAATAACCTAAATCACGAATTGGGGTCTTCTTGTAAATATCAAAGACTTCCGGACCAAGTTGCAATTCTTCAACTCTTCATTAAAGTCGCGGGTCGTGTCTGCCTCGATGGGTGTCGATCGATACCAAGGGGGATCGATCGATGCTTGACGTGAAATTGGGTACTTGATATGCTCAATTTAATACCCTAACAGTACTAAAGCAGTAGTTGTAGTCTAGCTAGGGGTCGAACACAAGGATCCACAGATATCACTCAATAAATTATTAGAATCAAGCTAAGCTAAACAATTCAGTTTAAACAGAAAACAGAAAACAGTAAAAGAGTTGTATTCAATGGGAAAAAGATAGGTTCAGGGATATTTCTCAGGAAATCAATGAATGTAAAATAAACTAACTAATCAGGGTTCAGGTTAAGCGCGGTTCTAGAACTCAAATCACAAGAGTATAGTTGACCAACTGTCGTTGCGAAAACTATCTAAATCTAAACTTCAGAATCCCAAATTTCTTTGCAAATCCCTAAGAATAAATCAGCCTTAATTTCAAGTTTGATATGTTCACAAATCAATTAAACCAAATTTCTTTGCGAATAATCAATTTGCTCACCCTAGTTCTATCAGGTAATTAATTGCACTGTCGTGCCTAATCAATTATCCTAAGATCTAAGTTCTAGGTGATCAATCTAGAATTAGCTTTGAGAACAACCTAAGGTGAAGAACTAATTCAGATTATGAACCCTAAATAACTAATCAACCTAACATTCAATGAAATCCCTTATGAGAATCCCCAAACCTAACAGGAGATCTACTCAGACATGAAGATTAAATCAATAGACATGTTTGAATAAATACTCTATATAAAATCAGAAAGAGAACAAAGGTTTTGAGATCTAATCTCGGACGAAGGGAAATCAGATTTGTCTCTCACCAAAATCTCTCTTAAACTAAAGCAAAATAAAGCATAGCCTAAACAAGTGGCTGTAAAATCCTATTCATAACCTAAATCACGACTTGGGGTCTTCTTGTAATTATCAGAGTCTTCTGGGCACTTTTGCAATTCTCCAAAACTTCATAAAAAGTCGCGGCCCATGATTTCTCGACGGGTGTCGATCGATACCAGGGGGTATCGATCGATGCTTGTCGCTCAGATCGGGCACTTAGTCATCAGACTTCACTTTCGCTCCAGAATGCTCCATAGAACTCCAATAATTCCAATTAAGCTCCAAACGTGCTATGACCTGCAAAAGACTCTAAAACACTACAAAACACTAGAAAAGACTCTATAAAAGGACTTATATCATGGTCTA
The DNA here is from genome assembly GCA_002933935.1 of Eutrema yunnanense. Taxonomy (NCBI): domain Eukaryota; kingdom Viridiplantae; phylum Streptophyta; class Magnoliopsida; order Brassicales; family Brassicaceae; genus Eutrema; species Eutrema yunnanense. The sequence goes on from PKML01054267.1 coordinate 131,960, forward strand.
AACAGGGTAAAAATCATGATATATCAGTACTCAGCAACACGAACTTCAGATTTGCTCCAAAATACTCCAGAAAGATCCAATATCTCCAATTAGGCTCCAAACGTGCTAAGACCTGTAAAAGACTCTAAAATACTACGAAATAGCAGAAATACTCTATAAAACGGACTTATATCATGGCCTAAAAGGGGTAAAAACCATGATATATCAACTCCCACAGACTTAGCATTTGCTTGCCCTCAAGCAAAACAGAAAACTAAACCAGAGAAAGAGGTTTGAAAACGCGGAGACTCACCTGTTCAGGAACCATTGCAAAGATCCTTTTCCCAAGCACCCAAATGTCACCTGACCAGCTTTTGATCTAACCACCATGTACTTCTCCGTAAACATTCACAACTTTTCCAGACTCCACACATTATCCCGCAGCATTGTTCAAATAAAGCCTTCATCGCCAGTTTCATCGCTGCAGCTAATGTTCAAGAACCTTCTAGATTTTTACCATACGATATCATGACAAGGAACCACCATTTTTCACACTTTTTGTATCACTTTCTCTCCCCCAGACTTATTTCTTATTATGTTCTCTTTTTTGTTTTTTGTTTAGATATTGCATATACACATCAAGGTCCGAAACGCGAGTATTGATGGTGTTTGCCACCGAATCCCCGGTTCTTCCCTCTCTATGTATCAAAGGTTTAGTGGTATCACGTGAAATTTTCCTAACCTCGCTTTCAACCTTTGTGTGATCATTCCCTCTTAAGTAGAATAATGGGATCGCTGGAAATTTTCCTAGCCCTCTACTGAGAAGAAAATCATTTCATCTTTTATGCTCTTGTTTATCAACTTATAACAGGGGAGAGAGATACCATAACTCTAAACACATGGGTTCCTTTGTCAGATATGAATGATGAATCAAGCTCTGTAAACACTAACCACATTGATGAAGTGCAAGAATTTGGCTCAGGCTTCAGAAGAACTCTGCTGGAGACATGGATGTTTTATAGTCAACTGGTCAGTCCTTGGATTTTTCATTAGTTGATCAAGAGCTGATCCTGCAACACTGGTCACTCAAGAACAAAATCAAAGCAACAATTCAAGCACATGATCATCATCTCCAACAAGTTTTGACTCAATAAAACGTTTTTGACTCGATAAAACAACTGACTCTAAGAAAAACAAACACAATGTCAGCAGACACCTCCCCCAGACTTGAACAACACTGTCCCCAGTGTTATCTAGCCTAGAGTAGGTAAAAGAAGACAAAAGAACATAATAAAATTGGGAAAAACAAGAAGTTACCTTGCTGGAACATCGAGTATCGATCGACACACAGCCTGGTATCGATCGATACCAGGCTTAAATCGACTTGATGAACTTTTCCATTCGCGTAGGGTATCGGCCGATACCAACAGGGTATCGATTGACACTGAGGCGATTTCGAGTTTTGCTCCTCGTTCATTCTGACACAAATACAAAATAAAAATTGAAAAAGAAAAAGACTCAAAAACAGACTCACCAGTGGGTTGCCTTCCACCAAGCGCTTGTTTAACGTCATTAGCTTGACTGTAATGCCCTCAGGCAGGATAAGATTGGGAGCTTGCACCGAAACAGGCTCCACAACTTGACATTGCTATCTTCAGAGTTTTGCTCAGCAAACCCTCCACAAACTCTTGCCCTTTTTCCTTCAGCTCTGAAGTAAGAAGTACTCTAGCCTTAGAAAATGGTTTCGAGGCTCCTTTGCACTTCACCTTGTACTCAATCGAGTCTCCATCACATTTCTGAGGGATCAAAGTGACATGGGGATATTCCACTCTTTTGCGCTTCCCCTTCTTCTTTGTCGCCTTAGCCTTCTTGACAACTTTCGTGGGGATGTTGGGCGGTTCAATCGAGACGTCTGTGCCAGTAGGCACGTCAGGAGGCTCTTCCAAGAGATCAACTGCTAATGTCTCTCTTGTGATAAAAGTGAAGCACGAGACATGTGTGGAAGCACCTCTAGTAGGTATGGCAGCATAGTAGACCTCTCCGTCAATGTAAGAGAAAGAGAGTCTCTTATTAGGTGTGTCTATGATCTGAGCAAATAAACCTCAGATCCTTCGCTCATCTCCACAACCTGAAAATTAGTGGGCACCAGACAATCTCCTACTTTAACCAACAAGTCAGGAATTGTACCATATGGAGGTGAAGTGGAGGAGTTCGCAAACGTGAGAAGCATCGTAGGGGGTCTTATATCAGCCTTCAATCGCTCAGCAATTCCCCTTGATATTACATTGACGCTAGACCCTGAGTCAACGAGAGACGCGTTGAATTCAACTCCATAGATGGAGCATGGAACCGCGAATTTCCCTGGGTCTTCCCTCTGGGCCAGCTGCCTCAGCGGTAGTGATGGACTCCTGGCCGTGATGAAGAGTGCTTTGATCTCTTCCAGACACTACAAGAAAATGATCACATTGAGACGAAATATTTCGTCACAATAAAAATAATTTCGTAACATTAAATATATTATGACGTATTTGTGACGATTTTGAACGGTTACAATACAGTCGTCACAAACTCTTTTTTGTAACAAAAACGTCACAAGTATTGCGACGAATGTATCTAGTAACCATTTTGTCACAAACTGTGACGTGGTATAAGAGTAACAATGCTGTCACAATTATCGACTAATAACAACGTCTCAAAACCATCATAATATGTGACTATTATAACGTCTNAGAGTTTCTCTGCAATCTTTGAAGTGACTTAGCAGAGGCCAGCCCTCTAGAGCTTCATCAAAAGTGAACGAGTGGAGAATCCTTCGTATCCTCTTCTCCAAGCCACGCAGCTGCTTTGGAGTGATGGGTGCTCAGAGGTGTTGAGGAATAGGATTCAGCTTCTTGGGCTTGCGAACTCTTTCCTCAATCAACTCAGGTGTTTTCACAATTTCTGGCTCATTCTGCGAGGCGTATCGACCGACACCAGGTAGGGTATCGATCGATACTCTCGCTCTTGAATCGTCCCTGGCAGATATGTCATCATCAAAAGGAGGCTCCACAACCGATTTATCCAACAAAGATTTGCATCTGGCGTCCTCCCATTCATTCCTTGTCATAATATGAGGCATAGGATAATGTATCTTGGGTATATACACCTTCTCCTTGACAATTTCAGGCTCCTTCTTGACATGCGTCTCGATATCGATCGATACAGAAGGGGTATCGATCGATACACGTGATTTTAGATTCACTCGTGCATGTGTCTGGACCGGTATCGATCGATATAGGGGGGGTATCGATCGATACTCGGGCGATTTGAGAATCCCAGTCGTCATCTTCAACAGCATCGTCGAAAATTCCTGCATCAAAACCCTTTTTTACCACTGCAGTGGCTTCTTTAGCACTTCCTATGGTAATTGCATTGACGTGTGCTCTCGGATTCTCAGTTTTTCCTGGAAGAAAACCTTCCTGCCTCTGCACAGCTGATGCGGTCTGAGCAACCTGAGTCTCCAGCTTCCTCTGACAAATGTTGACAGCTTCGATCTTCCCATTCAGATGGTCAATCTTCCCATTGAGATCAGTGTATAGATGATCAATCTTCCCATTGAAATCCACTTGCAATTTTTGTTGTCCATGAAGAATCTGTTCAAGCATGGATTCCATCTTATTCTCAGTGGACTTTGGAGAGATGGGCTGGTACGAAGAGTTCCCATAGTTGCGAGTGTTGGTGTCTAAATTTCGGTTGTTGTTGTACCCAAATTGCTGACCCTGAAATCCAGAACCGCCAACGTAGTTAACATCCTCCATTTTATTTCCACTGATATTATCGACTCCATCAGCAAAATGTACAGTCTTCTTCGACTTCTCAATCAGAATATCCAGCTTGGCTTGAACTTCAGTAATCTGTGAACCATCAGCTCCTCCGGCTAGCTTCTTTCGCTCGAAATCAATATTCTTGGTGCTATTGCTAGACGCCAAGTTCTCAATCAGCACAACCGCATCATCTGGATATCTGGTGTTGAAGTTCCCATTACTCGCAGTATCCAAAGCCATCTGGTACCTCCAATCGATTCCTTTGTAGAAAGTACCCAACAACTAAACCTGATTGAACCCATGGTGCGGAAAATATCTCTGATACGATTTGAAACGAATCCAAGTAGCTTTGAGTGCATCTGTTGGACCTTGAGAAAATTGAGAGATCTTGTTCCTGAGCTCTTCAGATCTCGCATCATCATAGAAATTGATCAGGAACACATTCTTCGTCTCATCCCATGTAGTCAGCGAATCAGGAGCTAACTGCTTCAGCCAATAAGCAGCATCCCCACCAAGAGAGTACAGGAAGAGTTTGCAGAAAAGGAACTCATTGGGCACTCCATTGTACTTCATACCAGTGACCAAATCCTCGAACCTTTCGATATGATCCATGGGATGCTCATGAGGTAGGTCATGGAAAGGGTTCTGACTTACAAGAGCGTAATACGCAGGTTTCAGCTCGANCCGCAACTTCGAACCGAGTACTTTTCCTCCTCCTGCGCCTCCTATTCCGGACAGTCACAGTGAAGCTCCTCCTCCGATCATAACCGTTGAGGAACTAGTCCAACAGCCGGGATGATAATTACTCACAATTCTCGATTCGGACCTCCGCATTCCGAGATCTACTTGGTAATATTTTTTTTTTCTTAATTAATAATTTTTTTTGTTTAATTACCGATTCTTAATTTTTTTTTTTTTAGGTTTTCAATATCCAGAAATGGCATTATCAAGTCAGTTTTGAAGATGTTGCACTCCATCCTCGAGAAACCGCACAAGAAATTTTCGGACGTTCCGTTAGACGAAATAACCTTTGGTTTCGAACGTTTGTGGTAAGTTATAATTTATTTAATTTTTGTTATATATTTTGAGATTTTTTAACATCTTTAATTCTATTTCTTTTGTAGCAAGAATTTAATTGGAGGTCTACCATCACGAAAACGGTGGAGAAAGGCCTCCACGAAATTCTCGCGCAACATGTACGAGTGGAAGCAGGTTCAGAGAAAGGGTGGAGATAAGCAAAAAGGCTTGAACGCGGAGGTGTGGAAGGACTACATCCCGTACCGGGAAGAGCCCGAGACCGAAGCTCTCTCTCAGACTAACTCCAAGAACCGGAAGAGTGCCCGAGAAGGGAAGGGACCCGTTGTCCACAACAACAGGGCCAAGAGCTTCAAAAAAAACCAAAATCGAAATGGTAAGTATTTTGGTGTTTTTAGTTATTTTCAAATATCGTTTTTAATATATTTAGTTATTTTGTAGACAGAGGAAGACTGCGAAGCTCCCGATTACCTGAAAGTGATGGTCAGGACGCACACCAACAAGAAGACCGGCCAAATTCAAGATCTTGCCGTCAAGGAGATAGTCGAAAAGGTGACGAAGGCGCAAGAGGAGATCCTGACCCAGAGATCGCAGGACGTCATCACCGATTCCAACGACCTCACTCAGGTCGAGATCAATGACCTAGTGCTCGGGGTAATTATTTGTTAATAAAAAATCTAATGTTTTTGTAGGAGGTACCCGTTAGAAAAGGTCGTCGTCCAGGGTTGGGTAAGATTGCGACCCAATGAGCATCTTCTTCGGCCAGTTTCTAGATGGATGAAGACATTATCCAACAAAACGAAGAGCTTAAGGAGAAGGCCAGTACGGCTTTGGATGACGAGCTCTCGACTCAGAAAACGAAGAGCGGGAAATTGGCGGATTACTTTTAATCGAAGTTCGATAATTTTTCGCCTGATTTATTTTGATTTAGTTTTTTTCGTAATTTTCCAACAATTTCTAAAACTTTTTTTAATATTTCATTTTCTAAGATTTTTAAATATTAATTAATTTTTATTTTCGTTTTTTAGAAATTATTAAAAAAATGAATTATTCAATAATTTAGTTAATAAATAAAATAATTTTAAAAAAAATTGATTTTTTTAAATCCGTCAGAATTCCCTCGGAAATTTCCGACGGACTAAGTTTAGCCACGGGTATTCTGTTTAGCCGGGTGAATGTGAGTAATTATATAGTTTTAGCTGGGGGTTTCAGTTTTAGTCGAGAAAACTTAATCCGTCATAAATCCATCTGGTATGTTGGCCCTCAGAAATCCGTCGGGTATGTTGACCCTCAGAAATTCGTCGGAATTATCCGGACGGACTGGTCCTCGGAAAAAACTCGGAAATACCCGGATGGACTGGTCCTCGGAAATCTCTTGAAATCATCCCGGATGGAATGGTCCTCGGAAATCTCTTGGAATTATCCCGGACGGAATGGTCCTCGGGAATCCCTCGGAATTATCCCGGGCGGACTGGTCCTCGGAAATCCATCGAGTAATTTAGCCCTCGGAAATTTTGACGGAATGTCTGACGGATTTTGATATCCGATGAGATAAATCCTACGACTCAAAGAATGGCTGTTTCTGACGGGATACCGATATATTTGGCCGTCCGAAATATGCAGTTTTCTTGTAGTGAATGTAAGCAACATTGGTTCTTTAGACCAATGTTTAGCCTAAGATTCCCCTTGCTAGATAACATTTGTAGGTAGTATAATTTGAACAATTGAACCTTACATATGGCTTGAGAATAGCACATCATTAAACACTCTCGGTAGCCTATTAAAGAGCAATTCTAACTTCTCTTTATGTGGTGGTTTTAAAACTTTTTATTTGTAAATTTTTTTTATTACCGAAAAAATGAAATTACAAGAAAATAGAAAATTTTACAAAAAAGGAACAAAGATATATAATCAGATTGAACCCTAGTCAAATTCTCATCCAGATCTTTTTGTTCTCTCCTTATTTTAATCTTCTACCTCATGTAATTAATGCTCATCTACATGCATGGGAATTTTCATTAAAAACCGGAAACACCAGTCCAACGACGACCAACAATACCAAGGGAACGAAGGAGAGAATAAACGAAAAGGGCAGAAAAAGGAGTCAGAGAAACGAAGATGGACACTTTGCCTTATCCTTCTTGCGGAAAGGGAACTGGCTGAAGCTCAATAAAAAGCTCCCACCACAAGACTTTTGAGATAGGATATAGCCACAAAGTTGATATATTGTTTTAAAGTACCACAAGATTGTCACTACAAAAAAACATCTCTTTCGCAACGGCATATAGCGTTGTAAAATCGTTGCAAAAAGACGTACCATCAAATTTGTGACGAAACGTAAATCGTCGTTGACTGATCGTCGTAAACCAAAAATTGTCATAAAATCGTGGGAAAATTACTAGGGGCAAAAAATCGTCAGTAAAAAATCGTCGTAAAGTTTACTTCCAAATTACGATGAATAAAAATACAACGTAAGAATGATGGCAATTCGAAAGGAATTTATGACCAAACAACGACGAATTTATGATGATTATGTGGACAAATAATCGTCGTAAATAAATTTTTCATCATAAATTCGTCGGAAGACAAGAACCGTCGTAAATACGTCGTTAATCAGTCGTCGTAAAATCGTTGTAAATTTACAACGCTTTTACGACGATTTTAATGAATCATCTTAAAATCGTCGTAAATGTACAACGATTGTTAATTGTTTTTAGTTTAATTAATTACTTAAATTTTTTTTTTTTAAATTAAATTAATTTTGAAATTATAATTTGAAATTTAAAAAAAGAATAATATCAGATAATAAAATTTTCTTACAAATATTCTTAATAAAAATATTATTATATAATAAAATTTATAAAGTTATTACAAAATCATCGATACCCAATTCGTCATCGGCTTGTGTCTCCACATCTCTCGCCGGACCGGTCGTCTGCATCGGTGGCTGATTACTTGGCCCCGCTCCTTGTGCCACTGCTTATGCCGCGACTACCTCTGCTTATCTTCGTCGCTTTTCTTGCAAGATGGCCTGCATTGTCGGGTTATATATTGTCAAGATGTCAAAGAGCGAGTCATTCTCCATTGCCTCCATATCAAACTTCTGCTGAAGACTCGAAATCTTCGCCTGATATGCCGTAGACTCGGTCTCAACCCTCTGCTGAAGACTCGTAATCGTGGCACCTAAGATGACTGGATCACCTTCTGGCGATCGTCAACGCGTAGAAAATGACGAGGCGGCTGAGACATCTCGAATAGATACCATCCCGACGACCTTCCCATTATTCTTAGGGGCGACCTACATTTAAAATTATAGTTAATTAGAATTTTTAATTAACCGATACTGCACAGGTCCCCCAAGTTCTGCTTCGTGAGGGAAATGGATAGGTAGATGTTCCATAACATCAAAGAAGGCTAGGGGGGATATTTTTTCCAAGTTGCAAATTGTGCAATAATATCTTATGACAAAGTGTGGGTACAAAGATCCCGAAACAATGCTCCAATGCCTACAATGACAACCACATATAAGGTAGACTTGTTAATTTTCCATTTCATCTATATTATATCAATTTTTACATATGTGATTAATTTAAAGTCACCTACAATTGCTTCATGTACATATCCTGGTAGAAGTTTAGCAAATGTGAAAGAAATTAGTCGTTGCATAAAGACGTGACAGTCATGACTCTTCATCCCGGAAAACGTTTTCCCTTTCTCAACACATTTAGCAAGATTAGATACGTATCCATCCGGGAATTTCACATCAGATGTCGTCCATTTGAACAAGGCTGACTTTTCTTCCGCACCTAATCGAAATATGGGAACATGTGTTTTCCCATTGCTTATAATATGTAACTCATTCCGACAATAAAAATCAGGCAATTCTAGTCTTGACTTACCGCTGTCTTTAGTCCTTCCACGCACGTTCAACACTGTATGCATGATGTTATCAAAAAAGTTTTTCTCAATGTGCATGACATCCAGATTGTGTCTAAGCAAATGATCCTTCCAATACGGAAGCTTCCAGAATATGCTTTTCTTATGCCAATTGTGATGCTCTCCATATCCATCCGGCATATTAGCTAGAGTGTGCCAATTTCCACCACAATTGACTAATTATGCTTCTAGATCTTCCCCGGAAAGATAAACAGGAGGAGGAACACGAACATCTTTATTCTTTCTAAACAACCGCTTGTTTCTCCGATATGGATGGTGAATCGGTAGAAATCGGCGGTGACAATCAAACCAACTTGTTTTCTGATCATGTCTCAATTGAAACGCATCTGTCTGATTGAGACAATATGGAAAAGACAATCGCCCATGCGTAGTCCAACATGATAACATCCCGTAAGCAGGGAAGTCGCTTATTGTCCACATAAGCACCACACGCATTGTAAAAAAAAAATTCCTTGCGAAATCATATGTCCGAACCCCGAGATGCCACAACTGCTCCAATTCCTCTATCAGAGGCTGCACAAACACATCAAGAGAACGTTTTGGATGCTTCGGACCAGGTACTAATATACTCAAGAATAAAAAATTCCCTTTGCATGCACATATCTGGAGGAAGGTTGTAAGGCGTTAGGAATACTGGCCATAAATAATATTGCCTACCAGACATACCAAATGGACTAAATCCATATGTGCAAAGACCAAGATACACATTTCGTTTCTCTCTAGCAAAGTTTGGGTGTACCGTCTTAAAGTGTTTCCACGCTTTTGCATCTGAAGGATGAGTAACCTCCCCATCTATATGCAAATGATATGCATGCCATCTCATCGATGCAGCTTTCCTCTCAGACTGATACATTCTTTTTAATCTATCAGGTGTAGGAAGGTACCACATCCGCTGGAACGGTACCTCACTCCGACCAGTACCTTATGGCTTATATCTTGGCTTATGGCAAAATCGACATTCCAGCAACTTATCATCATCTTTCCAAAAAAGCATGCAATTGTCAACACAGACATCGGTCATCTCAGAAGGCAACCCAAGACTATAAAGCAGCTTTTGTATCTCATAGTAAGTTTCAGCAGCTAAATTGTCCTCTGGAAAATACTCTTTAAAATCAGCCCAATCATCCATGCAAATCTCAACTAAGTTATGATCAGTTTTAATAGTCATCGTCCGGGTAGAGTGGCTGATTTGCAGCATCTAGCATATCATAAAATCTTATTGCATCTAGATTGGGTTCCTCATCATGATGATCAGGTGCAAATGTACTTACGGTTTCATGAAATGCATCCGTAACCATGTCATGAATCCTATTATGATCTTGACAATGCTGCTCCGCATGATAATCAAATTGATTAAAATTATTTGACTCATCAAAATTCGATGCTTGATAATCCCTACTACTACTAGCTGCATTTCCTTCATGACCTCTCCATGATAATACCAGATAGAGTAAAGCGGCGTAAACCCTCTATTTAATATATGCGACCACACCTTCGAGGCAATGATACATTTTATATTCTTGCATTTTGGACAAGGACAATACATCTTACCACTGGTAATCGTATTTTGTATACTTCACGCCTGATGCATGAATCCCTCCACCCCATCACTGAACTCCTTCGTTAGCGATCCCTCCAAATCAAGACGATTATACATCCATCTTCTAATTTCGTATATTGACATTTTTTTTGTTGGTCATAGAGAAGTAAATGTTTCTGAATATGAAATTTTTATTATGAGGTTGGCCACTATATATAGATTTTTATTTTTATTACCATAGAATTAGTATCGATTTTACAATGACTTTACAACATGTTTACCTAGCCGTACCCCCATGAATTTAAATGTGTTCACCTAACTCATATATCGTCAGAAAATCGTTGTAAAGTTCAACGAATATAAATCCTTGGTAATTCATTGGTAATTCGTTGGTAATTGACGATGACAATACAACGTTTTTTAAAAACCTTGGTAAATTGTCGGTAGTTTACGATGATTTTACGACTTTTTTTAAAATCATCATAAAATCGTCGGTATTCAGATCGAATTTGACAGCGACTTTACGACGAAATATTTTTTTCCAATGTTACGACGATTTTACGATGACTTTTAAAAACGTCGTAAAGACGATGTTGATTTATGACGGAAAAAAATATCGTCGCAAAAAAAATCGAAGCTAAAACTGTATTTTCTTGTAGTGTGTGTATTTTATAGATAACAAATATATAATTCATATATTTATATGGAATTTTCCCATATAAGTAAATTAAAAATATTTGAAATCGAAGATCTAAAATCATATTCGTCTCAATCTCAATATTTGGTTCTCGGATCATTGCAATCTTCTTATGCTTGGTTCATTTTTTTTTTCTTTTTTTGTGAGTACTAGTACAAACTATTAGACCACAAACTCCAAATAAATTTTTTTATTGTAAATAGGACATGAATTTATTGTAAATAATTTGGTAGCTCCATTAGTAGTATCTCAAGGAGTATTTCACTATTAAAAAAAAATGAAAAGGGAAGAAAGAGAATCAGAATCGGTTCTCAAATGAGAACTTCTTATATACTTATGAGAAGCTCATAAGACACATGTCTCTACATGAGTGGTTCATTTTTTTTTTTAGATTAAAAATTAATTATATAGTTAAAGTAGATTAAATTATTAGTTTTAGATTGATGAGTAACTTTCCATCGATAGAGATGCCCTTAGTAACCAGGAGGTCTCGGCCAAAAACCACAACAAGTGCATTTCTTAGGGTTTTTAAATTTGGCAGTATCCCCCGTGCAGATACCCACTAACTCTGCACCTTTCTTCTTACAAAAAGACTCACACTCTTCGAGAACACAAAACCCAGTTTTTGTCTCAGGTGGAAATCCGATACATCGTTTGTTTTTTTTCTGTTGCACATTCCCCACCACTCCTGTTATCATTACATTTAAAACATAAAATTTCAGTTTCAATAAAAAAATATGCTTGAGGAGTGTTTACTATACTAATCTATGATTTAAATTAATTTTAAAAAAATTATTGAAAAAACATAAAATTGTAACAAAAACAGATATATAAAGTTAATTCAAAAATATCAAACAAATTTACATAAAAAAATGAAAATCTGTAGAGAATCAATATTTATGAAACATAAAACTGTAGTTTGACACATGTATCTATGCAGCACGAACCGAAAAAGAGTTTACAATGAAAAAAACAATGGAAATATGTTTAAACAATGTATATCACAATAAATTTCCATAGTATATCAAAACCATATTTTGTAGATGAAGGAATTAACCAAAATAGTTAAAGAAATTCTAAAAATACATTTGGGCATTGGTTTCCTAGGTCTAGAACTCGATTTTCTAGATATGGTATGAATTTGACATAAAAAGAGCTAAAATTGATATTATGCAACTTATAGTAAACATAATTTTGATGCAATTCTATATAACTTCAAAGAACTGGTATTTTAAAGAAAGTATGATATTAAAATCAGTTTCTTGTAAAACGATATGTAATATATTAAGATGATTTTAAATGCATATACAAACCTAGCACAAGAATGATGAATATAGTTAGAATAGTAAACAAGAGTTGAAAGGGTTTCTTCATCTTAGATGTAGAAATGAATTGATTGTGTTTTAAAAAATTAAAAGAAAGAAGAAATTGTAAATATATAGAAAAGAAGTTAGTTNGCACAAGAAATTTTCGGACGTTCCGTTAGACGAAATAACCTTTGGTTTCGAACGTTTGTGGTAAGTTATAATTTATTTAATTTTTGTTATATATTTTGAGATTTTTTAACTTCTTTAATTCTATTTCTTTTGTAGCAAGAATTTAATTGGAGGTCTACCATCACGAAAACGGTGGAGAAAGGTCGATTTTAAATGTATAGATTTTTATTTTTATTACCATAGAATTAGTATCGATTTTACAATGACTTTACAACATGTTTACCTAGCCGTACCCCCATGAATTTAAATGTGTTCACCTAACTCATATATCGTCAGAAAATCGTTGTAAAGTTCAACGAATATAAATCCTTGGTAATTCATTGGTAATTCGTTGGTAATTGACGATGACAATACAACGTTTTTTAAAAACCTTGGTAAATTGTCGGTAGTTTACGATGATTTTACGACTTTTTTTAAAATCATCATAAAATCGTCGGTATTCAGATCGAATTTGACAGCGACTTTACGACGAAATATTTTTTTCCAATGTTACGACGATTTTACGATGACTTTTAAAAACGTCGTAAAGACGATGTTGATTTATGACGGAAAAAAATATCGTCGCAAAAAAAATCGAAGCTAAAACTGTATTTTCTTGTAGTGTGTGTATTTTATAGATAACAAATATATAATTCATATATTTATATGGAATTTTCCCATATAAGTAAATTAAAAATATTTGAAATCGAAGATCTAAAATCATATTCGTCTCAATCTCAATATTTGGTTCTCGGATCATTGCAATCTTCTTATGCTTGGTTCATTTTTTTTTTCTTTTTTTGTGAGTACTAGTACAAACTTATAGACCACAAACTCCAAATAAATATTTTTATTGTAAATAGGACATGAATTTATTGTAAATAATTTGGTAGCTCCATTAGTAGTATCTCAAGGAGTATTTCACTATTAAAAAAAAATGAAAAGGGAAGAAAGAGAATCAGAATCGGTTCTCAAATGAGAACTTCTTATATACTTATGAGAAGCTCATAAGACACATGTCTCTACATGAGTGGTTCATTTTTTTTTTAGATTAAAAATTAATTATATAGTTAAAGTAGATTAAATTATTAGTTTTAGATTGATGAGTAACTTTCCATCGATAGAGATGCCCTTAGTAACCAGGAGGTCTCGGCCAAAAACCACAACAAGTGCATTTCTTAGGGTTTTTAAATTTGGCAGTATCCCCCGTGCAGATACCCACTAACTCTGCACCTTTCTTCTTACAAAAAGACTCACACTCTTCGAGAACACAAAACCCAGTTTTTGTCTCAGGTGGAAATCCGATACATCGTTTGTTTTTTTTCTGTTGCACATTCCCCACCACTCCTGTTATCATTACATTTAAAACATAAAATTTCAGTTTCAATAAAAAAATATGCTTGAGGAGTGTTTACTATACTAATCTATGATTTAAATTAATTTTAAAAAAATTATTGAAAAAACATAAAATTGTAACAAAAACAGATATATAAAGTTAATTCAAAAATATCAAACAAATTTACATAAAAAAATGAAAATCTGTAGAGAATCAATATTTATGAAACATAAAACTGTAGTTTGACACATGTATCTATGCAGCACGAACCGAAAAAGAGTTTACAATGAAAAAAACAATGGAAATATGTTTAAACAATGTATATCACAATAAATTTCCATAGTATATCAAAACCATATTTTGTAGATGAAGGAATTAACCAAAATAGTTAAAGAAATTCTAAAAATACATTTGGGCATTGGTTTCCTAGGTCTAGAACTCGATTTTCTAGATATGGTATGAATTTGACATAAAAAGAGCTAAAATTGATATTATGCAACTTATAGTAAACATAATTTTGATGCAATTCTATATAACTTCAAAGAACTGGTATTTTAAAGAAAGTATGATATTAAAATCAGTTTCTTGTAAAACGATATGTAATATATTAAGATGATTTTAAATGCATATACAAACCTAGCACAAGAATGATGAATATAGTTAGAATAGTAAACAAGAGTTGAAAGGGTTTCTTCATCTTAGATGTAGAAATGAATTGATTGTGTTTTAAAAAATTAAAAGAAAGAAGAAATTGTAAATATATAGAAAAGAAGTTAGTTGAAACATACATAATTTAAGCTAACTAACTCTTTAAATTCCGATTTAAATGGATCTCTGATATGTTAAAGCTTTAGACTCGCTCATTTTTTAATAAGATATATAATTTAAATAAAAAACGATGAAAATCATAAGAAAAAAAAAGACACAGACACACGTGTATATATATGTTGGAGATAAAATATTGACTTTTGGTATTAGGCGAATCTGTTAGCATACGTGTACTTAGAGTGCTATCAGGGGTTGAATAATCATAAACAAGGACATGTTGAATAAGATTACTTTTTCCGAATTCACGATTCGTACCATGTTATTTGAAAAGTATTGTATTAGGGGGATGAGTGGTCAAGTGCAGAACGGATGGGCCACTTTTCCCGAATCTATTACTTGTGCCTGTTAAGTTTCTTGGGCTTCCAACTCAAAACAATTTGGCAATGAGTGAATTGGCCCAAGTCCATTATATATTAGTCAATGTCCCTTCCCACTTCCGATGTGGGACAATCTTCACATACTCCCTAGAGATTAAGGCCCATGACCCATTAATCTCTACCTAATTCCAATACCTCCCCTCGAGATAATGGCTCTTCTAGCCATTAATCTCGACAGACCATCAATCCTCGGGTCAGGGCGGTTGGGCCTTCTTCTGGGCCGGATTACGGGCAGTGTGTGTTCGGGCTCTGATACCATGTTAAGTTTCCTGGGCTTCCAACTCAAAACCAATTGGCAATGAGTGGATTGGCCCAAGTCCCTTATATATTAGTCAATGTCCCTTCCCACTTCCGATGTGGGACAATCTTCACACACTCCCTAGAGATTAAGGCCCATGACCCATTAATCTCTACCTAATCCCAATAGTGCCATGTTATCTGGAGAGAGAGGAATTAGGGAATGATTAGTCTGATAGGGACAACCATACAACTAGGTAACTTCAACAACCGACAGCTTTGACAATCGAACATGTAAGTAGAAAGCCCAATACCTCTTAAAATGGAAATCGAGCAAGTATTTTATACTTTCTCTGAAGGCACAAAATGGAATCAAAGACTATGAAATCTAAGACTCTCTCCATTTAAACATTAGAATTGATTTGTACTATCGTTCTAAGTAAAACAAGCTCATAACATGCTATCTTCAACATGTGATAGGTGAAATCGACTAGTACATGATTATTGGAAAGATAAAGGTATGAGAACGCTCTGACAACCATGCAACCCCGAATCCGCCCGAACAATTATGAACTCTACGCTAACCCAACACCTCGGGAAAGCATTTTCTGCTAGCTGACATACGCGACAATAAAAATGGATTAAAAACACTCAAGTATCCCATACAAGATCCGGCAAGGAAGTTATGAGACCCAACCCGACCACCGAACGCACGACCCAATATGCTAGTTCGGGTCATGTAATCTCTATTCTTAAGTCATTCAAAGTTTTAGTCTCATCCTCTTGAACTTACCCAAACACTTAGCCTTTTATTGACTTAAACATGTTTAAGACGGGCTTGCAAACGAACTTCTCGGGACGGATTTTTAGCTGGCTGCGGGTCGAGGCATTCCAGCCGCGGTCGGAGGCTTCCTGGCCACGGCCAGGGGCTGTTATGCTCCTCTGGTTCGTCACTTGACAGAACTTCTTGATCTTCATGTATCTTTTGATTGAACTGTTGGATTGTCCTTAAATCAAGTGGAATGGAAAGGTAGATGGTCCTTCTTTAATGTCTCCAAATTTGGGCTGGATCAGACGGTGAGAAGAACATCTTTGATGGTTGAACATCTGACGATTTGACTCTTAGCTGAAAATCTGGATTTTCTCCAATTTGCATCGTATTTGCCTAAGTAACATAAAAAGAGTCTTGACACTACAAATATACGAAAACCATAATAAAAACAAATAAAAACGAGAAAACACATTATTAAAGTGCCTTAGAATTATAGGTAAAATCCATGTTCGAAAAATCAGGCGCCTAGCCAATTAATCGTCCGCCTAGGTGGTAGTCGGAGACCAACCGCGGCGATTTTGTCCAAATCGGCAACTTGAGGCGATTTTCCGATTAATGACAAAAAATCGGCCATTTTTAGAATTAAACAAATTAATAAACGTTGTTTTAATATAAATGGGCCATAATGGACCATAATGGGCTAAGCCTTAACTAGGCGAATCCCCACTACAAGAAAATGTCGTATAAAGAGCACCACATAAACGCTATTGCTGGATACCATAGCGTTATCGCAAACGCTCCATCTTCGCCCGTCATAATAGGTCTGGAAGTTTACATAGCGTTTATGTGTTTTGCTACGTTAGTAATTTTTCTAATAGCGTTGATTAATTATGCAATTGTATATTTTATAATAGCGTTTAGTAGATGTTATTTTTTTGGTTATTCACAGCATTTTATTATGTCACCATAAGTTTTATTATTGCAAATGAATTTTGTAATTGTTACAGGGATTTTATCTGGGGTTTCTGATTAATTTGGATGTCCTATTTGTTCCAATTAGTCCTGTCAACAAGTTTTGATCATTGCATAACAATATTCATAAGAAATGAAAGTTATTACCAAATACAAGCTACACGCTTGTTCTAAAAACCAAACCAACAAGCCAACAAGTTCTACACAGCCAAATCATAAACAACAAGTATCCAACAAGTTCTACTAGTACCCTACACAATCCCATAGAAGATAATGGTTCACTTAAAAACAATTTTGTCATTAGGCCAAGCTACTGTAGAACCTAAAGCATCAACAATAATCACGATTTCTGAGTTTGGTCTCCACACGCGTGCATCCCGAATCTTGCAGACCTCAACCATTACCTTGTTGGCGTTTTCACCCAATTGAACAAAATGCACTTTGTCTGTTGGATTGTTTGATAGAACTCGGCCTTCTGCAACCTTTTTTCCCGATCCAAAGCAATCTAAGAGGAAGCAGTTCGTCTTTCCAGAGCTGTTAGTGTTTGAGCAGTTACTAACACTCTACAAATGAAAATGCAGACAAACCATCACAATCCAACTCATCATCACAATCAGAAAACAATCCAATACATCATTTACAATACATAGATAAGGTGTAGAACTTTACCTTATGTGATGATCCTTTTGTAGTGGATGGAACTTTAGAAACTGATGGTCCTGCTCATGTTCCTTTACAAACCGATGCTTGTATAGATTCTGATGTTTTTTTATAAACTGCATCCTCCCTTGTCAGTAGATTAACCAATTACACCTTAGCAATAGGCCATACTATGGTCTCAAACAGTGCATCATCCATGACAGTCATGTCTGCACTTGGTCTCCAGAGGTAAGCCGCTTTGTCAATCACTTTGTCAATCTTCACTGATGCAGCATTCGGACCCAGAGGAATACAATTGACCAACTCTTTTGGGTCAGTTGAAATCAAATATCCCTCAGCAACTACTTTATCATCCGAATTCCAATCAATAATCTGAATCCTATTATCTGATGCGTTTGTAGCCTAATGAGACATGCAACAAACAAAAAACAGGGGTTACTTAACCAATAAGCTTTTATATTGCTACAATTTTTTCGTTAATTATATGAGAGGATAAGAACTTTACCGAAGAACCAGCACTCTTGTTTTGAGTTGTGGTTTCCAAATCATCCAGAATGATCTTAATGAATGGTCATGCAATTTTGGCTCCCACAGCTTGCCCAAGTGAGGTGATAGTTGGTGTAGGCCTCCAGACAGATGCGTCTTTGTCAGATGCGGAGTTCACAACTACACCCCCGCATTAGGACCAAGTGGAATACATCCAATCTTGTAAGATGCATCAACATAGCATAATTCTCCTTCACTGATAACAACCTCTTCTTCAGAAAACCAATCCAGAAGTTGACATCTAGGTCCTCCATTGCTTATATCAGTGGTGTCAGATTTTGAACCCCCATCTTGTTTTTGAGAAGCAATATTTTTAACAAAGTTCTTCAAATCTTCAATCTCGCTCACCAATCGTGCTTGATTATCTTCAAGTTTCTGTACGTGTGCGTCTCTGGCCTGTAAGAAGGCTAGCTTCGTAGCGGTAATCCCTCTTCCCATTCCTCTGACTCTTCCATTTCTATCTTTACCTAGAATCTTACTCACTGCATCTTCTTTTATACTCGCATTAGAGGTTAAGCCCATCTCACTATCAAGTGATTTAATTTGTTCCTGATAGATAATTTGGAAACTGTATCAATATATTATAAATTACAAAGTTACACGAATACAAGAGTTTGATAACTTCTTACAATAGTCTCTTCAAACTCCGGTCTCACAGGTCTTCCATCCGAATGGGTATGTCCAGCTACCCAGATCTTGCTTCTAGTAATCTTACTAGGGTCAGAACTCTTCTTCTTCTACATGTAACAAAGAAACGTAGTTATTAAAATGCATAAGAGTCTCTATCTTTGTGTACAACTAATCATTACCATTTCATGGGCTAGGCGAACCATTCTTTTGCGACTTGTGGTGTGTGGAATCTGATTCTTCCTCAACTCACTGAATTGGTCACTTCGTTCCTCCAAAGTCACTCAAAGTAGTAAGATAACAATTTTCCATACTGCAAAAATGTATTGTAATGGAAAGATTAAAACATAAACAACCTTGAAAGTTTGGCTATTCCTACTCTTCACCCACTTCATCCAAGATGAGACATTGTGAATGTTGCTCGGTATTAAGCTTTGTATCTTTTC
>PKML01054267.1:151740-170672 GCA_002933935.1 Eutrema yunnanense
ACTTCACCTTCATCGAATCTTGTTAATCTGGCGTAATTATTGAGAACAAATTTAGAATATCTAGCATGTACATGTTTAGCAATGGCAAAGTGAATGTCCAATATTAATTGTAGTGTTTACCTTGAATTTGTTTGTATATTCGAGGGAAAATAATGCGCTGTGAAATAAGCTACCTCCTCTTTTAAATATGATTGAACAATCGATCCAGGTGCATATCTTTTGTTTTTTGCTTTCCCTTTCAACTTTTTGAAAAACCTTTCAAAAGGATACATCCACCTGTATTGCACAGGGCCTCCTACTTCAGCTTCGTAGGGGAGATGTATAGGCAGGTGTTCCATCACGTCAAAAAATGATGGTGGGAAGATCTTTTCCAGATTGCAAATGATTAAAACTATGTTTTGTTTTAGAATTTGGACGCGACTTTTCTGCAAAGTTCTGGAACATAAGTCACGGAAAAACACTGCGATCCCTACAAATTTTATATTGAAACTACAGTTGGTTAGTATAAATTAATAGAATCATATTTACGTGTGGCATGTAAACAAAATTATAAATAATTAGTACCTGATAACGCGCGGTGGATGTTCAGGTCTACTAGTTCTCAGAGGATAAATGGAAGTAACCGCTCCATAAAAACATGACAGTCATGACTCTTCATCCCAGAAAACTTTTCATTCACCATATCAGCACAACTAGCTAAGTCTGCAGCATAACCATCTGGGAATTTGACCGAATGTTTCACACATTCTAATAAGCGATCTTCTAGCTTCGTCTGACAATGGGTAGGCGGGGAAAGGAGCTCTACCCTCATCATCATTATGTAAGTGTGGCCGAGAACAGAATTGTGCTATATCCAATCTTGACGGGATGGTGTCTTTTGATTTACCCTTCACACGCATAAGAGTATTCATGATATTGTCAAAAAAATTCTTCTCTATATGCATCAGATCGAGATTATGACGAAGATTGAGGTCCCTCCAATACGGCAGCTCCCAGAATATGCTTTCTTTGTGCCAGTTATGTGTCTTCCCAAATCCAGACTTCTTCTTTTCGTGACCGTTTCCACCAACATCCTTTGTTTTCTGTGGCTTTACCCGACGCAACCGGTATTTATAAACTTGCTCACCTGTCAAAATCTCAGGTGGATACTCTTGCTTAGCGTCTTTTCCCTTCAAAAAGTCTTTTTTATTCTTCCTTAGTGGATGATCAAGAGGAAGAAATCTTCGGTGACAATCGAACCAACACGTCTTTCTTCCATGCGGCAGATAAAAAGACATTGTATCTTCCATTCAAATTGGACAAGCCAATTTCCCATGGGTGCTCCATCCTGATAACATGCTATACGCCGGAAAGTCGCTTATCGTCCACAGCAACACTGCTTTTAGATTAAAATTTTGGTTCAATGACACGTCGTACGCATCAACTCCAGTGGACCACAGTTCTTTTAACTCCTCAATAAGAGGTCGGAGGAATATATCGAGACTACCTCGAGGATGATTTGGCCCAGAATTCATAATGGTAAGAAACAAGTACTCCGTATTCATGCACATACCAGGGGGTAAATTATATGGAGTCAAGATCACAGGCCACAACGAATGATTTTTTGACATGCCAAATGGATTGAACCCATCTCTACATAACCCAAGATAAACGTTACGGGGTTCTTCGGCAAACTGGGGATGTAGGTATTGAAAATTTTTCCACTCCGTCGCATCAGACGGATGACTCATTTCTGCCATCTCATTGCCGCTGCAGTCTTCTCGCTCTGATACATTCTCTTTAATATGTCAGCAATAGGTATATTCCACATACGACTATATGGTACCTTGGTCCTACGGTGTTGCTCGTTTGGCATCCATCTTTCTGAATTACAAAACCGACACTTATCTAACCTTTCGTCTTCTTTCCAGAAGATCATACAATTGTTAACGCAAACATCAATTGCATGACATGGGAGGCCTAAATTGTTCATCAATTTTTCCGTCTCGTAATTTGAACTTGTTGCCTGGTTTCCTTCTGGTAAGTAGTTATTAAACATTCCGCACATCGAATCCACTAACCTCTCACTCATATTATGATCTGCCTTATGTTGCATGAGCTCAGCAGCAAAGGATAACTGCGAGTGACCTTCACGACAACCATCGTATAATGGATTTTTGGCTCCTTCTAACAAGTCATAGAACTTTTTGGAATGATTGCGTACCGGTTCTTCTACATTTTGATAACTACCAGCCTCATGATAGTAATCAAAACTCACGTTTTCACGAAATGCATCATTCACCATATCAACATATCTACCTCCTTCTACATTACCCACTTCTTCACTACCACTTACACACATCGGATCTACAGAACTCGTTCCTAAATCCATATCGAGTTCTTCTCCATGCTTATACCAAACATAATAATCTGGCATAAATCCTTTACTATAAAGATGTTTCCAAATTCTTGTACCCGACAAGAAATTATTGTTCTCGCAATCACTACAAGGGCAGTAAAACTTACCGCGATTGCTCTGCGTTAGGGGCTGGCCATTTACAAATGTCATGAATTGATCCACCCCCGCTATGAACTCTGCCGAGAAATTTCCCATCGCTTCATCGAACCTTTTATATATCCACTCCCGAAAATTACTATAATTGTAATTTTCTGACATTTCTTTAGTAACAAATTTTTTCTTTCTCCTCAATTTCGTGTTTCTCACCACCAATGGAATGTGAATGAAAGAAACGAATGTCGTTCGAATATATTTATAGAGATTTTTGCGACTGTTTTCCGACTGTTTTTGCGACTACATTTACATTTTACGACTACTTACCGATTGCTTTAAAAACTTTAAGTCAGTTAGGTACACCGACATCAAAACGAGAAGAACGTGGCCTATACCGGTTTTTCACGACTACATTACGACTATATTTACTATTCGCCGTATAATGTCGCTATTTTGTCGCTATTTTACGACTCCGTTACGACTAAACGCGGAGCAACTATTGTGTAGTCGTAACTAAGTCGTAATATAGCTTGCAGTCGCAATGTGGTCGTTATTTAGTCGCTATTTCTTTACGACTACAATCGTAGTCGTAAGTCATAGTCGCAATATCCAGGTTTTCTTGTAGTGTCTCCTGCCAAGTATCCTTCAACCATACAAGCTTCTGGCCTAGCATAGTTTTTAACATAGGACTTCAATGTTTTCATGTACCTACATATCAAACAGATAACAGACTAGTTAGTTTTAGTTTAGGACACATCAAATAACCAAACGAGATTAATAGATACAATATTCAGTACCTCTCAAAGGGATACATCCATCTAAAATGGACCGGTCCTCCCAAACGTGTCTCCCTTGCTAGATGAACAGGAAGGTGAAACATAATATCAAACATGGAAGGAGGAAAGAACCTCTCCAGCTGACACAATGTTTCAACAACCTCAGCCTCCAATGTCAGAAGCTTATATGGATCCACCACACGCTGACACAAACGATTGAAGAAGTTGCAGATTCTATTCACTGCAATCCTAGGTTCACTTGGTAGCAATCCTTTCAAAGCTACATGTAACAAGTTTTGTAGAAGCACATGGTGATCATGGGACTTCAAGCCACCAACTGTTGGAGGATCAACTGAAACGCAATTGGTGATATTCGCACAATATCCATCTGGTCCTCTGAACTCTGACAACCTCTTGCAGAACTACTTCTTTTCTGTCTAGCTCAGCCAGTAAGCTGCTGTTGGTAAGTATTTTTTCTTCCCACGATCTTCTGCGTGTAAGTTTTTTCTAATACACATATCTTCCAAATCTTGTCGTGCCTTCAAGCCATCTTTTCACTTAGGACTTTGCATTAGCAGGGACAAGATGGCATCAGAGACGTTCTTCTCAACATGCATTACATCAATGTTGTGACGTACCGGCATCTCCTAAGACATAGAAACAAAATCTCAGTTAGACATTAATAAACAATTCGAGTTAGCTAAAAATTTATAGAATTTACTAACCTTCCAGTAAGGAAGATCAAATATAATAGACCGCTTCTTTCACCTCCATTTATCACTGTCTTCATCTTCTTCTTCTTCTAAAAGTTCATCATCTTCACACAACAGAGATCTCTTTCTTTTGCTTTCCTTCGGTAAAGGTTTTCCAAAGTCATTGGTAAAGTCTTTTAACTGTTCTAATATTTCAATCCCTGTCTGAATCCTACGTGCAGTCCCTTCTTCTACCGTGTTGTCAAACCACTCCCGTCTACGTCGGTAAGGATGGCCAGGACTTAGTCTTCTCCTATTGCCCAAGTAGACATGCTTCCTACTAAATTTCAGCCACCTAAAAGGTGTATCCTTACCACAAACGTTACACGCTTGTTTGCCTTTCACTTTACAACCTGCCAAAGTCCCCAAACCAGGATAATCGCTGATAGTCCACAGCAGAATAGCTCTAAGATTGAAAATCTCCTTCGATAAAAAGTCATATACCTCGATACCTTCAGTCCACAGATCCATAAGATCTTCTATCAATGGTTGAAGATAGACGTCTATGTTGTTGCTCGGTACAGTAGGTCCAGGGATCAACAAAGTCAACATCACATTCTCTGCCTTCATACACAACGTAGGAGACATGTTGTAGTTCACAAGCAACACTGGCCACGTACTATACTTATTCTGAATAGAAAAAGGGTTCATCCCATCAGTTGACAGACCAAGGCAAAGATTTCTAGGTTCAGAAGCAATTTGTGGCCATTTTTCGTTTACCTGAGCCCAAGTTATTGAGTCCACTGGGTGCCTCATTGTTCCATCTTTAGAAGCATTACTGAAATGCCAACGCAGATCCTCAGCCACCCTTCTTGATCTATACATCCTTCTGAATTTGTCCTTTATCGGGAAATATCTAAGAACCTTAGCTGGAATCCCTGTCTTTTCCTCCTTTGAGTGCTTGTCCAGTTCCCATCTTGAAGCACCACATCTAGGGCAGCTTGTCATTTCCTTGTACTGCTTCCGGTATAGAATGCAATCATTCTTGCATGCATGAATGTGCTCATAGCCAAACCCAAATATCTTCAAGAACCTCTTCATTGCATTTGTTGATGTTGGTAGCTTGTTATCTTCAGGTAGCATGTCATGAATTAACTTCAGAAGTTGATCGAAGTAGTTCTCTGACATCCCACTCTTCACTTTTCTACGATAAAGACCCATAATCGCAGTCAATTTGGTGTAGTTAGGGCAGCTTGAGTAGAGTGGAGTTTCAGCATCGTTCAATTTTTGTCTAAACTCTGAATCCTGTTCACTTTCACCATCATCTTGCTGATCTCCATTGTCACTCCGGGGCTGTAAAATGTCATCACCGTCATAGAAAGCAGTTCTAAACAACTCATACGCTTCAAATTCAGATGTCGGATCATCATATGTCTTAAATCCCTTATCTCCCCGTGATTACTCCAACATCTCTGCCTCTTGTACTTCTGATCCATACCCCTAATCACCAGATGATCCAGTATTGTGGCTAGTGGTTGATAACACACATTTCTACAATCAATACATGGACACAACATGTCTAGAGGATTACCCAACCTCCTTGCTGACCCATACACCAACTTTGTTGCTCCTTGTTAATACTCAAGGCTAGTCATGTAACATAGAAACCAATGGACCAGTCGGGACATAAGCTAGGTTAATCAAAAATATGAAAGTTCTATCAAAGACAGAAGATACTCAGTTGTTAATTAGTAAATAAATCAATACCTTGGTAGCCAAACCCAAGACTTGTCCATGTTACACCACCACCACAGCTCCAAAGTCAAAGGGATACATACATTTTTGATAATTTGTTTCTTAAATCAGACAGTTTCAAACTCAAATAAAACTTTAAAGACACATACGAGAATATGAAGATCTTGTAAAGTACCTCTAAAAAACAAAGATCTTGTAAAGAAGAATCTGCAAAATAAACCAAAATCGATTATATTTAAACACAACACAAACGCTTAACATTTAACCGAAATCCCAAACTGAAACGAAAACCCTAAATTTTCACATACCTTAGCTTGAAGCAGACACCCAAATCCGCTTGTAAACCCTGAACAGAAAGCTCTAATTAGTCGAAACAGATATTAAAATCCCTAATTGAAACAAAAACCCTAAATGTTCACATACCTTACCTTTCGAGATAGATCTTCAGCTTACGAAAATTTTCCCGTAAAAACCCAAATTCGTGAAAAGAAATCAGAACTAACCTTTTCGAAACCCTAAATTGATACTCCTATCGATTACCCAACTAAGTCTCACCTTCAATCGAAATCAACATAGACGATAACGCCGAGGAATGCGTAGAATCTTGTTCTGGATCCAGGAAAAACGAGAATGAAAGATGTTAAAATCGATATTGAGTTTACCAGAGAGATGAGAGAGAATGTCTGAGAGAGATAATTTTGCAGATACAAAGTGAGAAGAAGTGAAACAATGGAGTCTGAGAGAGAGGGGGAATTCGAGAATGGAGGGAGAATGAAAAATGAGGCGCTTGTATTTTTTCGCTAAGGACTTAGCCGGGAAATGAAAATTAGGCTCTTGTTTTTTCCGCCTAAACTTAGCACAGCGTTTCCACCTTTGCACGTGCTATTAAAAACAAAGCGTGACTAAGATTAGATTCAGACAAACAAAATATAGTGTTTGCATTACCGAAACGCTATCTTAAAATGAGGGTTATATCAAAGATAGCATAAAAGTTAACAACGCTATCTTGGTATGCTATCTATACGACATTTTCTTGTACTTCCCGTTTGAGATTTGCCGAGTTAAGCAAGTGATATTTATAGGAAATGTTTTCAGTCATCTCCTTCTCCTATTGTCGATGTGGGATACTTTCACTTCTCTATTTACCTGTTTCTATTTTTATTAGAATTAATTGCTGTCACCTGGCCATATAAGGGAATTTTAGTGAACTGCCGACTTAATAAAACTAACCACCAATCACACATACACATGTATTTGTTTTACTTAAATAACAATTTTATATACAAGTAAATTCATGCATGATCCAAACAAACAAAATTAGTAGTATCCTATTATGTCTCAATAATATGAATATTTGTACAATATACATACAACATTCTGAATCATGATAAATCTTGTAGATTATTTTAATAAACAAAATTATTAATAGTTTTTCTATATAATAATTTATATATTTAACATTCTATCATTATTATTTAATATTAATTTAATTAAAAAATCTTTAAAATTAATCCCCGATTTCTTGGCTAGCCGCTAGGCCCGACCCGACCGCCCGACTAGCGTCTAGCGTCTAGCGCAATTTTGAACATTGGGTAAAATGTGTAAAAATACAGCGTTATATCATTCACCAAATTGTTCTCGAAACTCAATCTCTATATACATCATTGTGCATTCCCTGAATTTACTTGCAACAAAATCTTTGTCCCTTTTAACGTGCAATCTAACACTTTGGGACAAATAAAAGAAGCAATACCCATGTTTAGAGTTCAGGTACACATGACAGTTACACATGACCTACTGCCTTGATGAAGGCGAATGGCCGAAATGCCATTTTTGAGAAAAATGATCTCTTGTGCCACTTTTTGATCTACATGTCATATATAATGTGATATACCCATTATAACTTTAATGAAACTTATTCAAATAAATTAATGTTCAAATAATTTTTATAATTAATAAATTAAAACGAAAATTAATTTAAATAAATTATGAATGTTTTGTTTTCTTTTTCCTTCCCGACTCATCCCCTAGTCTCCGCCTCCTCCTCCTCCTCTGCAATCGATTTCTTGTTCTTAGCTCCTCTCTCTTCCGCCATTTTTGAAGCTTCAAAACTGAGTGAGTTGTTCTTATTTGGATATTTGGGGATTTCACAATTTAGGGATTGGATTTGCAAAAATTGCTTGTTTCGATATGCAAATTGGGTTGGTAATCAAGTTTTATGGGACGATTAGGTCTTTGCATTGGTAATTTATCGATTGTAATTGTTGAATTGTAGTGATTCTTAGGTAGATTAGAACCCGAGTTCACCAAATCTGCAGATATATGACAACTAATATAATTTGTACAACTAAGAGATAAGATAACTGGTACAAACGATATAACTAAGAGATATATGAAAACAATTACAAATAGTATAAGTGAGACATGTAGATAAGATATGTAGGAATATTACGATATATGAAACTAAATAGCTTTGGAGTAGATAACTTATGTGGAGAACGAATTGAACACATAGATGAAACTAAGTGGAATATTCCTGATAATATACAAGAATTGTTCGTCTTACCGCCGAATTACACCAAAAAACTGGAAAGAAATTAAGAAAAACGGTTTCCATTCTGCGGAGAACGTCGCCGAAAGACGAATAACAAATTTGTGCTTGACATAAATTTGGAGAGGTGGTTTTAGAGCAAAAGTAGCATGGAAACTTAACTTGTGTGTATGTATTTGTATTTCTCGAGTTGGTACTACCAGGTAAAACAATGTACAACTAAGAACAATTTTGTATTTGTAATTTTCAAATTTCAATTTAGTCGATGGGTTTTCATTTTATCTGAAAAAGTTTCATTTTAGCCGATGAAATTTCATTTTACCCAAATAAATTTCATTTTAGTCAAGAAAATTTCATTTTTGCCGAGGAAATTTCATTTTACCAGAGGAATATTTATTTTAGCCGAGAGATTTTCATTTTAGCCGAAGGATTTTCATTCCGGATGACCACATTATTTGTTTTAGCCGAGAAAATCCTTTCTTGATTGGGATAAACAAGGTACAACGGTGTTCCTATGGTTCAACTATTAACAACTACTTTATTAAAAAAAAAAATTATATTCTACATATAAAGAAATCATCGACTTAAAAACTCCAAACAGATCTTAAACTATAAGAAAAGAATTAAAAATATGGATAACATGAATTTATCATTTTCTTTATTCATATTATTGTTTCACATCAAATACACCTTATACTATAAGGACGACATTGATAATGTTAACCATCTTATGATGAAAAAGAAACAAAATATATGATTTTGCACAACTTGTACTATGAAAACCTCCTAAATGACCATTAAAACTTCAAAATCATGTGGACAACTACAATATAATAATTTATATCAAGGGACAACAATAAAAACCCTAAATTTGTGAAATGACAACTATTAGGAAATTCGTACAACTGGACACGTAGGGACAACTATGTACAAAATTAACGGCGCACATGTCCATTTTTCGGAACACGTGTCCTCCTTTTACTAATTTTTTATTGATTTTAATTGTAGTTTTAATTTATATAGTTATACTCGTTGTACCAAGTTATACTTAGTATCAGTTGTATCTAAATTCATTTTTACTTCAAAGTACCTAAAATAAAAAAACAAACTAGTATTTTTTCAATGTTATATGGGGTAGCAATTCCACACTCTAGCAATGTCTTTTCAACATTGTATGGTCTCTAATTAAAATTATTAATTATGTTTTTAATTAATTTTAATTGTAATTGTAATTTATCTAGTTATATTAGTAGTTGTATCCAATTGTACCGAATAACTTACACAATATAATCAGTTAACCAAATTGAACAAAAACATACTAAAATAAGTTCCAACGGTCGACTTCCAAAAATCATAAACTCAAAATCTTATGTTTCTTCTTGCCCCCTTTTCCCCTCTTTCTTCTTGTCTTTTTTACCATCTTTATTTCTTCTTATCTCTTTTCTCCTCTGTATACGGTTGCATTGGTTGGCTATCATCATATGTATCCTTAAATTCAAACACAGTATTACTTAGTTATCCTAATTGTATGAAATTCTACTAAACACACAAATTAATCAAACACAATATTACTTAGTTGTCCTAATTGTCCGAAATTCTACCAAAAAACACACAAATTAATCAAGCAAAGTATTACTTAATTGTCCCAGTTGTCCGAAATTCTACTAAAAACACAAATTAATCAAACATCAGTTTGAAGGAAGAATCTATAGAAATTGAAGTAAAGCTTAGAATGTCAACTCACTAAACCAACAGATCGCAACACATAACCGTGAAAGGAAACATAAATAAAAACATTCGAGCTCCAAATCAAAGTCCTATGTTGTAGAATAGAATCGTAAACAAAGAATGAGAACGTCATGATGAATAATTCGTGTTAAGTCACTGGAGAGCTCACAAGATGTAGAGATTCACAATACATATTCATGATGAAAATCAAATCAAGTCAATTCAAGAACACATACACACACAAAAAGGCATAACAAGAACAAGGCTAATGATATAAATACCACTCGAATGTTCATTGCTCCAACAATCGATAAAGCTGAGCTTCCATTGTTATCCCAATATGACCTCGTCCCAAGTGATACTGACAAATGAATCATCAGCAAAAAAAAAAAGGCAATTGAAAGACAAAACACATCAAAGACGGGATTTCGATAGCACATAGAGTTAAATTACATCATCCTAGGCCGATGTGAGTTCCTCCGCCGATTTAGTCTTGGCTCTTTTCAAATCCATGATCGAATCCAACGGTTTCCGCTGCAACGGTGTGAACCCAGATGCAAACCTCGAATTTCTGATTGAACCAAGCAAAGCCCATTAAACTAGAAACATCGACTACACATTGAAATGTATATACAGTGATCAAATTTCATCTCCATCTTCTCCCAATTCGAAAATTATAAACTCTGATTCCATCTCCAGCTTCTCCCAATTCGACAGTTCACGCATCATCCTCCTTCTATCAGCGTGACGAAGGAATCTCGCTGCCTCTCTAGGACCATATTGACGAATCCCATTGTCTACATCAACGATCACGGTTCCTGAAACGCCGGAAGGAAGAAAGGAGTTGTGTCGATGATTCCGTCGGAATTCGACCTGACGCTGAATCCGGTTATGTCGTGTTCGTCGTCGTCGTCGCTCAATTTTGATCGACCGATTAATGCCATTCAAAAGGGATGACGATTTGCTCTAAAAGGGTTTGGTTTTGGACGTACAGATTTTTAGAGAAGTGAAAGAGAGAAAAAAACAATAATGTGAGGAAAATTGAGGATAATTATTTGGGGATAATTGTGGGTTGGGTGGGTCATCGGGTTTAGGTGGGATGGGTGGGTAGAATTGTGGTTGGGTTGGTAATATTATAGATGTATGAGGATAATCAAGGTATTTCCCTAGTTTTTGAATTTAAACGAAAATCAAAACTAAAATAATTATTATAACGGTGGTATTTGAGAACAAACTTTCAGAAAAGTGGCATTTGAGCCATTGTTCCCCTTGACGAGGCTTGCATTTTTGTCACAAACAAAAACGAATTGAGGACTATCGAGTATAATGGTTTTCAGCGTATTGAAAAACCTGGCCTAACTTGCATTGTTTTTAGCATCAACTACATCAAACACAATGAGATAATGGTGACAATTAGGATCCTGAGTTGTGGCAAAAATTAGCATACCACCATGTGTGGTCTTAAAAAAGTTGAATCTACAATGATCACTTTCCTCATTGCTTGAAACCCTTCAATGCAAGCTCCCAAAGCAATGAATATGTACTTGAACCTTTTTTCTTCATCCAATACCACACTTGTTTTTGTACCAGTATTCAGCTGCTCTAACATGTACAAATAAGAATACATATGCTTATAACTTCCTTCTGGACTACCACGCACAATAGTAACAGCTTCTTTTTCCCCTCTTCATGCGGTAGAGTATGACACTTTCACACCAGCTCTTCTTTGAACCAAAACGATGAGACTTTTAGGTGTTGGGGTGTCGAATTGACCTGGATAATATTCATGAACAATAGATGCAACTAATCATGGTGTGCCTTTCTTTTTATTGCTTCTTGTACTTGCAGTAGTCCGAGAGCATGTATTCATCTTGTTGTATACTCTAACCGAGAAACAAGTTGCATCATTAGGCTTCACAGCTCGTAAATACCAATTACAACTGTCTTTTGCTGCATCGCATTTTACCACTTATCGAGTCTTATCCGACTTATGTATAACGATCCCAAAACAGTTCTGATGTGAAGCTTTATCAACTAAATCTATCACTCCCTTCTTACTTCCAAATTCTTGATCTACTTCAAGAACCATACCATCTTCCCATGCATCTACAAATTTATGTTCTTCTACAGCATGTGGAAACTCAACATATTCAAGCACTCGGGAGCTATCCAGACCGTTGTCCACATCGTCATGTGATACATTCTCACCATCTACATTCTTCTTCGGCAATGATGTTGTTCTGCTGAACAGTCACATGTGTAAATAGCAAGAACACCATCATTAGCTCATTAGAAAGTAGCTCGCCGTAATTCACACTAAATGAATTTACCCGTTCTACTCTTAAAAGTTGCTCGTCCAACTCAATCATTTCAACATATTTGATGACCTCTAAATCCAAAACACTTATACGTAGCCCTTTATCCAAGGACGTTAAATAAACGTAGACATCCTCATCATCAAAAATATATGATTTTCTATGAGTTTTTACTACTAATGAATGTAACTCAATTTCAGCTTCGTCGTAGATTCAACTATCCCAATCTTCTTGCATATCTTATCCAATAACACAGAATAAGTTAAATACTCCATAGATGGTGTCTTAATCATTACACCGTACATGCAACCTTCTCTTGAAATTCATTTATCATCTTCTCCGGTCTTTAAATAATATCCTCCATAATCAAAATATATGTTTGTGATCAATGTCTCCTGAAAAAAGAATAAAAAACTACATTAGCACATATTGACTTGTATCAGTAATACAAATTGTTCTCAGTTGTCTTATATATGTAAATTGGGTGAACTCGAGCCAAAAACCCTAATCTACTACGATTCAACCACTACAATCCATTAATTGTCAATGTAATGTCCTAATCGACCCAGAGAATATGGTTACCAACCCAATGTCCATTAATTAAAAACCCAAAAGAATAATGTGGTTTTCAAATCCAATTGAAATCCCCAAATTCTAAATCCAATTGTAATCCCCAAATCCAACGGTAGCAAAATCTATTAACATAATCAAATGATTTAAGCGAAAACACATAAATTGTAAAAGAACTAACCTCGATTTTGAAGCTTCAATGGCAGATGAGGGGATGAGGAAGAGGAAGCGCTGTCGTGAGAGATAAAAAAAAATGTCGATAAGGAGAGTTTCTGATTGGCCGAAATTTGAAGCTTATGTTTGGTCAAAATTTATTTTGAACCTTTTGATTGGCCGAAATTTAATTAATTATCATTGGTCGTTTTTTTTGTTTTTCAATGTTTTAGTTAACAAATTAGTAGTAATGGTAAGATAGTCATATCATATTTCATTACAACGAAGAGGGTGCGAGAGAATAAAATGGGTAGAGGAGATTGCTTTTATAGTTTAAGAGCATATTAGCATTTGACCCTATTTGATAGGACAAACACTCGATCATCTAATCACCAGACTAGTTCACTCGATCATATACTACATCCTCCTCTGATTAGCCATTTGGGTGAGGGTTTTACAATGTAAGAAATAAAAAGAAAGAAAAAGAACGAAAATAATTCACTCGTGAAAAACCAGAAAGCAATACATCATGCCCAAAATCCTGCTGTAAAAAAAATACAACATGCCCAAAAGCCCAATTTAATAACTTAAAACAAAATCTTTACCACTCCCACTCTTCTTCTTCTTTGGCGAATAAAGCTATGAAACCCTCTGGATTCTTCAGCTAAAACGGGAAAGAGTCACAAATGTCATTTTGGTTTGAAAATTGATCTCACGTACCACCAATTAATTTGAATGCCACTCTTAATGTGGTTTTCCAATTTTACCCTTAATAAACTTATTCAAAGATTTAAATATTAAAAAATTTCATATAAGTATTAAATTAAAACAGAAAATTAATCAATTAAAAAAAACTATTCCAATTGTATTTTCTTCTCTTCCCCAGACGATCCCCTTTGGTCGACCTTTCTCGACCTCCGCCTCCTCTGCAATCGGTTTCTTGTTCTTAGATCCTCTCTCCTCCGCTATTGCCGAAGCTTCAAAATTGAGTGAGTTCTTCTTAGGAATTATTATTTGGGGATTTCACAATTTAGGGATTGGATTTGACAATTGCTTGTTTTGGTATGCAAATTGGGTTGGTAACCAAGTTTTATGGGACGATTAGGTCTTTGCATTGGTAATTTGTCGATTTTAGTTGTTAAATCGTAGTAATTATTAGGTAGATTAGAACCCCAAGTTCACCAAATCTGCAGATATAGGACAACTGATTCAAATGGTATAACTGAGAGATATATGACAACTAGTACAAAAATGTTTTACTGTGACAACTTGTGTAATTGATAATCAAGTATTTTTTATTGTATTTCAAGGAGACAATGACCATCAGCCACACAAACGTACATTTTGATTATGGAAGATACTATTCACAAAACGAAGAGGAGTATAAATGGATTTCAAGAAATTTCATCTACGCTATATCGTTTAAGACCTCATCTTTGGAGGAGAGATGAAACTAAACAGCTTTGGAGTAGATAACTTATGTGGAGAACGAATTGCACACAGAGATGATATACATCGGGTTTGTACAACTGTGTTTCTTAAGGTTCAAGTAAGACCAATTATGTATTTTTTCTTAATAATTTCAATTTGGGTTTTGAATTTGTATTGTATTTCTTAATAGTTTGTGTATATATTTGTATTTGAATATGTATCTATATTTCGCACAAACTTGGTAAAACTAAATTCTTATGGTTCAACTACTTATTAAAAAAAATTATATTCAACAAATATGAGAAACTATAAAGAAATCATCCACTTAAGAACTCCATACACATCATAAACTATAAGAAAACAATTAAAAATATGGATAACATGAATGTATCATTTTCTTATTACATATTCTTGGTTTCACATGAATCACGCCTTATAATATAAGGAAGACTTTGTTAATGTTAACCACCTAATTATGATGCAAAAGAGTCAAAATATATGATTTTGCACAATTTGTAATATGAAAACTTCGAAAATGAAAATTAATAGTCGAAAATCATGTGTACAAGCACAACATAATAATTTATATCAATGTTTAACTACAAAAACGCTAAAATCGCAAAAGTACAACTATTAAGATTTTCGTACAACTAAACACTTATGGTACAACTATGTATAAAATTGACGGCGCACGTGTTACTTTGACTGAGCATATGTCCCTTTTTATCGGCGCATGTATCCCTTTTTATTATTATTTTATTTATTTTAATTGTAATTTTATATTATATAGTTATATGTGATTGTAGTAAGTTGCACCTAAATCCACTTTTACTTCAAAGTACCTAAAATCAAAAACAATTTTTTTTTTTAATGCTATATACACGAGCAACCATTTGTTGCTTTGGATACATATAAGCTTGAATATGTCTAAATCCAGTTTTTTAATTAAGAGTTTAAGACTAAATTGCATTGATTGATCTTCTCATGCCAATATGAGCTCCAGGAGTGGTCCAATGTTTCCATCCAATACCGATTTTAGGTCCAGAATCTCTAAACTGGTTATCTTATCAACCACAACTTCTGAACCTTAGAGACATATCTCCTAGTTTCTTCTACTTTCCATGGTTCCACTATGTTCTTGCTGTTGATTTTATTTACATCTGAAATCTTTTGCTCTTTGGCTATCACAAGCAACTTCGCATTTAACCGGTTTAGAGCTTTGATCCTATTTGCAAATCAGTTTCTTTCTCCTGCATCAAGAATCTTATATTATAATCTGCACAAAATGCAGTAAACCAAAGTGTAATACAACTCAAGAATATCTGAAGATTCTACGGTTATGCCACTCAGAAGATGTTGAAAACGAACCATATGCTCAGCTAATTTATGATTCTCTTTTGCAGAATATGATACAATCAAATCGTCGTCCTTTACTTCAAAATCATGTGTACAAGCACAACAAAAGATAACGGAAATTTTGGTTATACTTATTTTGGGCCGGTTTAGGAAAAACGTGTTTTAGACCTATTTATTATATTTTTAGCAATTGTTGCGGCTACGCTTTATTCTCTACAGACTTTTACATATTTTTCTTTGGGAGACGAATCTCTGACTCTACAGGCTTTTGAGAAGATTTTCTGAACACTAGTTTATTATTTTTATTGGAATATGATTTCTTTTTCATCTCTTTGTGGTTTCTCTGATTCTATGTCTGAATAATCTCCTAGTTAGGTTTAGGATTTCAAAAGATTTCATGAATCGATCGTTAGGGTTGATTAGATAGGGAATTATCAATTGGATTCTTCATCTAGGTTGTTCTTAGTGCTTGAACTAGATTTATCACTTAGTTCATGATCTTAAGTCGTTTAATGCACCAAAAGTGTTTGTTTAAATGTCTGAAGAAACCTAGATGGGAAAAACATCCTTAGCCAACGGGAGTTGATGTTAAAGTGTTTTGTGAACTTATCAAATCGGACTAGAATTCATGCTTATGACTTTTGAATTCAACGGGATTTAGTCTTCATAGATCTAATCATAGGGATTAATAATTTGGGAAAAGGTTAATCTATTAATAGGTTTGAGTTCTAGAACGATTCTTAATTCATTCTCTGTTTAAGATACTTTAACTGTTATTCATGTTTTCTGCGAATTGACCCTAGGCCTAGCGCTTTTCTCTCTTGAGTTTACATCATTTTTAATAGTCATTCTTAGTTTAGAAATTACAAAACCACAAACAACTGTCATTCGTCTTAGCTTTACTTACTTTCTACATTCTCGTAGTGTTATACTTGGTCCTTGTGGATTCGATCCTTTCTATACTACTTCATTTGATGTGATTTTACAGTAGTTATTTAAAGGGTTAAAACTCTGTGTATCAGCTCTCAAGAATAACGATATGATTTCTACAGAGGCTGAACATACCTATCGAAAAGAAAACATCTTTTAATTCTTTACAGTGAGAAAGAAAGTGGACAATGAATTGATTAATTATGAGAGGAATAGTTATTCACTTATTATGTATACCTCATTAGAAGTGGAACTTGTGATAAGGTGGTGTACGCCTCTCTCACCTAAGAGATAACTGTAAGCAAATTCGAATTCAAACTCTATTGTGGCTGAATATAAGCCATTTTTATTGCTCAAGACGCTGGATTTCTCAGCCACTCTTGCATTTTGGCCTAGCTTTTCTGCCCATTTGATGTACATGCTTACTACTTGCTCCGTCCATATCTGTAAATCCTCAAACTGTTATAACAACATATAGAAAGTAAGACACCAAGCGTCTTGAGAATGGTGAAATTGACATGAGATCTTGTGTCTTGAGATCCAGATTTAATAACCATACAAGCGCCTTCAGTGTAATATTGATCCCTAAGCTTAGACATCTCATAGTGATGCAAGGATCTACTTACATCGAGGGATGGATCGTAAGCTTGCTCAAAGAGACTGTAATCTATTGCATCCATCTCACCCAATTATATGATTAGCTTTAGCTTCTTCCGTCTAATTAACAAACACATTCAAAACTAAGTGTGTACCGAAAGATTTAATATACGAATCAAAATCAATCGATCGTAAAACGAAATCAATCGAGAAAATAACATCATGATTTTCTCTTAAAACGCGTTATGATTTCAAATAGGACATTTACCGGCTTTTGATAGAGGCATAACATGGAAGGGCTGAGAAACTCTTTCCTTTTGCTAACGATGACATCAGAATCCTTGATGGGAGCCGCCGCCGTCTCAGACGTCGATGAGATGCATCTCCGCCAAAGGGAAGCGGAAATGTTACGCACTGAACTTTTGGCCGTGAATCTCTGCATGATCTCTATCTTTCTCTCTTTCATCCGATGGAATTATGCAGAGACTACGACACTGTTTTGATGGTTACAATGATTCGCGAGAGGGGAATCTGGAGTGGGAGAAGAGAGGAGAGCGAGTGAGACGGAGAAGAGAAGTTGTGAGGTCTGGAAGATGAGGAAAGTGAGCATAAAGGAGATGATTGAAGTGGTGGAGAAGAGGAAAATGTTAAAGAAGAGGAAGATAGACGAGGATGAAGGTATACTTTTTTTAAGAGAAAATTCATCAAAGTAACATCGTACATAAGGAATATTACTAGAGTAACCTCTAGGGAGGGAAGTCATACTAGACTAACCTTACTTTGTTGGTCAATGTCTGTTTTATCCATATGTTGTATTGTATTACAATTATGCCATTATAATTTTTTTTTTAATATATGTAATTTGAAAATTTAATTGGAATAACCAAAAATTAAGAAATAAGGGTAAAAATAATTGAAACCAAAAATTGGTTACAAAAAAAAACACAAACCTCTCGACAAAATCCGGCGACGGCGACGTTTGGAGAGACCACAAGTTTCCGACCGATTCAGGCCAGATTCCGGCAAGGAGTGGCGTGTTTCCGGTAAGTCCCTTCATCATGTTGCTTCGTTTTACTTTTCTCATGAAGAAGAAGAAGATCCGACGGATGTTTAACGGCGAAGAAGGAGGATGGTCACGGCGAAAGAGTTCGACTTTGGGGGAGGCTTGTCGAGGGTTCTGAAGAGTCTTCTTCCTTGGTTTCGGCGGTGAATATAGAAGAATCGGTGGTTGGCGGCGGCGAAAACCCTAATTTCATAGATTTATGTTTTTTCGGCGGTGAAAGCTAACCCTAATTTTTTTTGTTGCAGATAACTTTGTTAGTGTATGTTTCCGGTCTAGTGAGCAAAGATTTTCCGGTGAGAGCAAGGATATTTTGGTGAGGAAAGTTTAATTTTGTATTTCTTTTGGTGGTTGATTTTGAAAATATTGATGGTAGATTTATTAAGAAGACATATGTGGTTTGAGGTTGGTAGATTTGTTTTTATATCACAGTAGATTTGTTTTTATGTCACGGTAGATTTGTTTTTATGTCACGGTAGATTTATTTTATGCCATGGTAGATTTGTTTTTATATCACGGTAGATTTG
>PKML01054277.1:0-47518 GCA_002933935.1 Eutrema yunnanense
AGGGGATGATTAGGACCCGGAGTTTTTATTGTTGTTGTTGCTGCTTTTATTGTTAAAACTGTAGAACTGGTGTTCGTATTATTTTCCGCGTTGTTAATTATGACTGTTTATTTATTTATGTTTTAAAAAAAAAAAAATATATGCGGTCGTTTCAGAACCAATCCAGAACCAACTTGTACCGAACCAGAACCGAACCGAAAATATTTCGGTACCTATATGGATCCTAAACCTCTCTACCCAAAATACCTGTAACTGAACCGAATACCCGAATGCCCAAGACTAAAAGCAACTATCAAATTTTGTAGAAGGTTTCGCAGGTTCTTACAAATCTCCATGTAAGACTACAAAAAAAATTAACAAACAATATTTTCCTTACCGCAAATTAATATTGAATACATTTTTTTGCTGAAAGTAAAAAAAAACTTATCTATTGCAATGCATTATAAAGTCACACCAGCTTCGCTACTACACACATTAGTGATACATATCAAGTAGAAGACCACATCTAATACACAATACTTTTTCTACTCTTATCTAAATAAATAAAAAATTACTTAACGTTAGTTAAAATTCATCAAATGTTTACTATTTTTTTTTATGTTATCTAAGAAAAATATTTAATATTAGTTAAAGTTCATCAAATGTTTACCGTAAAATATCAAATTCAAAATCCATGTATTATGCTATCGGATAGATATTTAAAAAATATATAAAAAACAGTCATTCAGACACAAAAATATACAAAAGAAATATTTAAAGCCATACACTCATCGTGAGTCATTCCTTAATACAAAGTAAAACTGAACACTATGCAAATAAATTAACAAAAAATGAGAAAGCAAATGTTGAAATATATGATATAAGCATATATTAAAATAATGTTTTTTCAGTTTTCTAAAATGTCAAACAGTTCTTCTTTTATTCTTATTTCTATACACATGTCATATAGCCCAAACATGTTGGGAAAAAGTTAGTATTTATATAAATTAGTTTTTTAATTAGGTAAAAATCAATTGCTTTATTATTATTTTATTTAACAAAATCTATAATCTTATAAACAAATACAAATAGGAAAAAAGACACATCATATTTTAAATACATTTTTATAAAAAGAAAATTTATGTAAACTCATTATGCTTTTGATAATTTAAAAGTTACTAGCCACAAAAAATATCAAACCAAATTATTAATACAGATCCATCCTATTTTCGGACTCTAAGAGCATCATTATTGGGAGAGACCCATTAAGGGTTCTTAGAGAATTTTTAATTAATAAACTTAAGTTAAGAACCTCTCTTTAGAAAATTATGAAATGACTAGTTTATTGGTAGAACCCCTAATGGGTTCNATATATATATAATTATTTTTTTTAAATAGAATTTATTTTTCATCTGATCCATCAAAATAGAATCTAATTATTTTTCATCTGATCCATCAAAATCATTATTAGAAGATGAAGCCATAAATTTGAAGTGGATTTAGTAAAGTAAAAGAAAAAGAGAATGAGAAAAGAAATAAGTCTTGTGAAGAAGGTGAATGAGAGAAGAAATAAGTCTCGTGAAGAAGGTGAATGAGAGAAGAAATAAGTTTTGATTACATATATATAAACAATCAAAACTGATGGTTAACAAAGTCTCGTGATCTATGAAAACCAAACCCAAAAAAAAACAAAACACAAAGTCTTGTGGAAACCATAACAAAAGAAAAAATATAAACACATAGGGCCAAAATAAAAGACAAACACAAAGTCTTATGACTTCTCTTGTGCTGAAACAAAAGGAGTGCATCTGCCGACTTCTCTTGTGCTGAAACACAAACAATTAAACACAATCAAACATAAACAAAGAAGAGCAATTAAAATTTCAACAAGAATTGTGTATGCAAATAGGAGACACAAACCTCAAAGTCTGGTTCATTCTGCTATGCTCTGGCCAAGAACACTGCCGACTGATGCAAGTCCTGCAACATGATGCCATCAATACACAAACCAAAGAAGTTTATAACAACACAGCAAAAGAAGTGATGTTTATAACAACACAACAAAA
This sequence comes from Eutrema yunnanense, assembly GCA_002933935.1. Lineage (NCBI taxonomy): Eukaryota > Viridiplantae > Streptophyta > Magnoliopsida > Brassicales > Brassicaceae > Eutrema > Eutrema yunnanense. The sequence goes on from PKML01054277.1 coordinate 2,046, forward strand.
GAACACAGCAAGATTAATACGGCTAACGCCTATTCAAGATGAAAGTATGCAAGAAGCACATACTTTCGTTAAAGAGAAACATTTAACATGAAACAAAAAGAATCCGAGAACACCAACATTTAAAATAAAACATACAACAACTTAGATCACTAGATAGATTAGATAAGTAATTAGACAACTTAAGCTATAACACAACTTCAAGGATTCAAGTAACAGAGAGTTGATCACTAATTAGACAACATGTCCGCAATCAGTTTCTTCTTTAGAGCTTCTTCATAGTCATCTAGGGGTTCTCTTTTGGCAATGAGACTGTCAAGTAGACTCATCTTCGACAGCCTTTCTTTCCTATCTAAGTCCTTCTGTCTGATTTCCCACATGCTCTGAAACTCAGCCAGAACCTTGCCCTCAACCAGTCCTTTTTCCTCTGTCTTTGGCTGCTTTAACACCTGGAGGACGGTTGCTTGATTGATCATCTTCACCAGTCTTTATTTCCTCTGCATGAGCGCTTGGTGAACCATCGGCACACCTTCTCCTTTTAGAGCTTGCATCAGTTTTTGTTGTAGACAAGTCACACCATTTCTGGTCATTGCGCAGCTCCTTCCAAGCATGTTCAAGGGTGAACTTCTTCTTGTGATTGGTGTAGAAGATTTCGTGAGCCAGTTTGAGAACATCATTCTCATTCTGACCACTGGCTTTCTCTCTTGTTGCAGCCTCATATGCTCCGCAAAACTTGCACACAAGATCATTGATCTTATGCCACCTTTGCTTGTACTGACTTGCGTCACGGTTTTCAAGTCCTAAAGCCTTGGGACTTGCAGCAAAATATGCAGCAATCCATTGCCAGAATGCCCCTGATTTCTGCTCGTTGCCTACGACAGGATCCTTGCTTGTGTTTAACCACGAGCTGATGAGCAAAACATCTTCAGTGGGGCTCCATATCCTCCTTTCTCTTCGATCTGCAGGGGTGTCTTCACCGAAGCTTGAACCTTGTGTGCAAGGAAAGTGTGTACCAGGAAGGACAGTATCTTGTTGACTGTTTAACAGGTCAACAAAATTTGAGGGTTGATGAGAATATGGATACGTAGAAGACATATCCATAGAAAGGGCATAGAAGAGAGAAAGAGAAGATGAAAACAGAGAGAAGAAGGACTGGTTTTAAAGAAAGAGAAGAAGCAGAAGATTAGAGATATCAAATGAGAAGAAGCACCGTCTTTTAATAGAAGAAATCAAAGCTTTGAAGCATTCATCACCTATCTAAGAACATCGAGTTGACATATATCTAACAAGCAATAACCATTAATCACCTTTCTAACCAATCCATTTATTACCTATAAGACAACCATTATCTAACACTAATATGCATTTATTAATCACTGTTAACCTTTAAAAGTGTGTACCAATTAAGAGACAACCAGTTTTAATCCATGTTAAGCTTTAAAAATGGGTTCCAAAATGTGTATCAAAACAGTATGCTTTCCATATAGAAGATTAAGTAAGCAAAAGTTTAATCTCAGTGACAAACAAGCAACAGCAACAAGGCAAGACTAAAATCACAAACACCAATATGCTTTCCATATAGAAGATGTATTTTTTTAAAGCATTACCTTCCTCTTCAGGGCCTTTGATAGCAAAGGAATGTAGTTTGATAACTTGGTTAAAAGGAATATAGATCAGAAGTTGTTCATCAGCATCGCTCTCTAAGTTTAAACATGCATCTTCTCTATACTCCTACACGAACAAGAACATCATTGTCAGATCATTAAACAGCAACAGAGAATCAAAGAATTCGAAAGCTATAATTTGTTGTAGGCTGGTGTGCAATTCATGTTCCACGGGTCACAAGAACGCTGGAATGAGAAAACAACATAGGAAATGAAAGACAATATACTTAGCATCGCAGACATCGCCGAATCGGCCCGGAACAGTCGGTGAAGGCGACGGACCAATCGAGGAGCCGTCGAAGGCGACGAAGAAAACAAGATAAGTCGAGAGAGGAATTTTGTCGGGGAAAAACAACGAAGAACGAAAGAAACAAAATTTTCCCCCAAATGTTGAATCAAATCATCTAATGACACATGGTCAGTAAGATACGTTTCTTAAGGATACGTTTCTTAGCTAAATTAAAAACTTTACATTATTTTAATCAAAAAAAATCCTAAGAACTCTTCTAAGAGACCCCTAAGAGACCCCAATAATGATGGCCTAAGTCACTTAGTCATTAATATAACCCGTTTTCCGATTATCTCCGGATCCGACGCCCAAACTGTGGTCATTTCCCCTCTTGTTTATTGACTTGAGCATCCTCGGAAAACACTTCTCAATCGTGTTTTCCGGACATTCAAGGCGTTGTTTTTTGTGTAGGTGGATTGTTTCCCCAAAAGGACGAAAAAACCTCAAAATTTTTTTTTTTTACCTTTCTATGTTGATTTATCAAATATTTTACATTGTTGTTATATTTTTGTTTAGTTTATTATCGGTAATAAATTTGATAATCTAATTAATGTGATTATTTCATGAAACTTCTCTGCATGCTAAATACCTAGTTTAATTAAGTAACTACTAGGCATGCGAGTTTGATTATTCGGGCTTTTTCAGTTAGTATGGTAATTCGGTTTGGGAAAGTAGTAATCAAATTAAACTTTGGTTCGGGTAGTTCGGATTTAAAAATCTCAACTGAAATGAACCAAAGTTTCTGATTTTTTCGGTTAAATTTATGTAATTTCGGTTAAATTTGGTTAGTTCGGTTTTGGTTCGGGATTTTAAATATATTTTCGGTATAATTCAGTATAGTTCGGTATAATTTGGTATATCTCGATGACTCGATTACGAAAAACTAGAAAAAATACAAACCGAATGAATTTTATAATGTTGCCGATCGGTTCATAACCTATAACCAAACATGAACCGAAAACTGAAAAATTCTGTTTGGTGCGGCTGTGATTCAGAAAACTCGTTTCAGATAACTATCACAGGCCTAGTTAACTACTACAAAGAAAGAGATGATAAATCGGTAAAATTGTAATATATATATATATTGGGGTTTTCAATTTATCATAAGAGTTTCGTTTTGTACTCATATTTGAGGATACTGGTTCCATTACTTTTTGTTGGGGATAAATAATTTTTCTGATGATAGGCGAATCACAGGATGACACGTGTCATTGTATAATAGACGGCCACTTATCCTAAAAATGCACCACTAAGAGAGGGTGCGGTTACGTGGCTAGATGGTCGAACCATAGAACAAATTAGGACATAGTATATGCAATCACCTTCTTCCAAAACCATTCTCGAATAGCAAGAGTGAGAAGTAATGAGAGGGGTGGTCCTGAAATGATAGAGTCACATTTTCCTGAAACCGCCAACTCGTGCCATGTAATATGGAGAGTGCGGTAATAGGGAGATGAGTGATTCAACAGGAACAAGTCTACACCCCGACTGCATCAACATAAACCGGGTAGCAATGCTCGGGAAGGTAAGATCCTAAACAACCAGGTAGTAATACCCAGAAATATAAGAATAACCCGATATCCCTTAAAAGGTTATCTGGAAAGGTAAAAGATAATACTATACGCGAGATTATCTTTATTTTCCCTCCATAAACAACACTTCGTATTTTGAAATATTTGCGCAAAAAACTTAACAATAGATTCGTACTACACGGTCTTAGGGGCATAGACAGACGAAAGCGACTTGCCAAGGAGCCTAGGGAGGTGTGCAGCATGGGGGCAAGCAGACCACATAGCGCTAAAATAGATGGGACATAGTACAAACGACTCAGCATGGGATAGAGCCGTTTGATGGCAGGTCTTGGTGCAGAAAAGCATGTACCGTACTAGACTCCATCTCATAGGATCCATGATCCGACCAGACATCCGGAAATACGACCCGAGCCAGGTAATCTCTATAAAAGCTCCTACAGTCCCCCGAGGCAGAGAGGACATACCTTTTTACCCTAATTTCACACTATACACTTAGCACTATTTTTCTCTCAAAACACTGAACTCTTCCCGAAGTCTCCGACCCGAAGTCTCCGACAGTCTTTAGACGTTCATCTCCCGGCCGATTCTTGGCCTGATTCACCCAAAAACTCTCACCTTTTTTATTTTCTTCACCGTAAATCACTCCTCAAATCCATATACATTGCGGATCCTACCTAAATCCGGACCCAAAGTCACTTAGCTATTCTTCCATGTTTTCCGACTCTTTCCAGACCTGGCGTCAAAATTGTAGTCCTTCTTAGCTCTCGTTTATTGACTTTAGCGTCAGAGAATCCTCGGAAAACACCCCCAAATTATGATTTCCGGACTTTTAACGCGTTGTTTCTCGTATAGGAGAATCGTTTCCCCAAAAGAACGAAAAATCTCTGAAACACTCTTCTTTTCTATGATTACGAAGTATTACCAATCGGAGCCTGAATTTGAGTTACGCGAGAAAAAAAAAACTATATTTTACGGTCAACTTTTAATGCAATTCAAAATATTTCACCGGTTGAACCAAAATCGAAAACATAATATCATTTGACCACTCAGAAGAGGAGAGGTGAAGAAGGTTCCGAATTCGAGTAGCAAAGACTAAAAGGAGCTCTAGTCCTAGACCTCTGAAGATTTGTAGTCTAGACAACCCGAAACTTCTTAGGTAAACAAAAAGTATTTCTAAACAGAACTATCAAAATATGTATAAATGTATAATAGATTATTATCTAAGTAAATGTAAAGCATGTTTCGACGTTAATATTAAGATTTTTCTTTTTGTTGGTCAGAAATTAGGATTTTATACCACTTTATCAAAGTTTTAGCATGCCGAAATCACGTACGTCGTAAATCACCAAACAGCTGGGATTAACTGTATTATACGCTTAAGAAATGGTTACAGATTTTTATCTAAATACATTACAGCTTACTTGCAATGATATACAAAACAAAAGAACTCAAAACACAAAATACTAAAAACTTTCTTTAGTTCCCTATGCAATGAAAAGTGAAGAGTTTTAATTAGCACTGAATTTTCCAAGCTTAACTTTTTGACTTTTACCTCCCTAATCATTTACTAATCATCTCTCCACATCATTATAAATAGTTCTCCTCTCAAAGCTTCTTATATCATACTATCTTTTTTGGTTTTCAAATCATATAAACAGAAATTTTCAAAATGCCGATCCTAACTCCGGTCATAAAACTCGTTGTTTTCAGGCAAAGTCTTCGACCACATTCCGTGGTTGCATTCCTCGTCGAGTTCCTCTGCTTCATCTTAGAGCTACTCGACAAGGAGAAAGATCTAGCCAAAATATTCGGCATCGTGTGTGCTTGCGACACATTAATCTTCACATTACTCGATTTAATCCAAAATCTGATCGAAGAAGAAGTGAAAATACGAAGATGCGGTCGAGTGTTTTGGCTATACAAAAACGATGGGAGTCTCTATTGGCACACACTAAACGCTTACCTATTGATGTTGTGCATCGTCCACGTCATCGGTTCTGCGATCTCTTATAGTTCTCGTAGACACTATTTGGTCTTGCTCCCGCTTTTTGCTGCTGGCCTTGAACTCGTCCCACAAGATGCTTATAAGGTTCTTGGCAATGATCAAGATTATGTTGGGCCGGATCAAAAATCACGAGATTTTATTGGGCCTGACGGCCCATTAGATGGTACTGAGCTGGAGCAAGGCGATGGAGTTGGTGATCATGTTGGGCCTGATGGTGGCCTTTAAAATGTTTAAGGCTTACAATGGAATAAAAGCTGAAATGACACCTTGTCAGGTTTTATGTACTTTGTCTTTCAAAATTATGTACTTGTCGTCGCACGATTCAGAATACAATCGAGTACTTGTACGGGGAAAGTAGTAATGTAAGAGAATACTATTTGGAAGAAATTATTTATTAATAAAAATATGAAAAATACGTATTTTTAAATCGAATCGTCTCTTCGATTGTCTATGGAGTCAACAAAGAGTAAAAAAACGGTAAAGGATTTCTGACACGTGTGAACACGAAGGAGGATTTGGAGCCGTCCGATTAAAGTGGTTGTTTTCCATGCTTCTCTTTAACTACCTACTTGTTTTTTTTAAGGGTTAAGTATCTATTTCCCCATAATAACTTTCATATTTATCCACAAAATCAAAGTTTGAAATATGTTTCGATCTTTTACTGAAATAGGTTTCGAACTTTGATTTCGTGGGCAAACTCGTTTCGAACTTTGATTTTGTGGAGAAATAAGATTTTAACTTTCAAATCATGGAAAAATAGATCTATGGCTAAACTTTTTGTAGATGTTTTATTATATGAAAGTTTTTATGGGGAAATAGATCGTTGACCCTTTTTTTAACTTACGAACAAACTATGAGAACAATTACAAGACTCAACAACGGATAATTATCTCTGTTGAACTAGGATCCATGATCACGATAAACGGTTTTTCTTGCACCACGCTGAAAATTTCTTGTAAGTTTGGCTCCATTAATCCGTAGAAATTACATTCTTTGGAAATCCGAACTCAGACATCCTGGTATAAAAACATTAATGAACATTTAATCAACCAGACTTTAACACTACTTACTCGTTTAAAACTGTTTATTTTATTTATGAACCGGTATAGACATATTTAGCCCTGGGCATTAAAACCGGAACCGAAAATTGGAACCGGAACCGACCTGAAATTTTCGGTTCGGTTCCGGTTCCGACCAAAATACCCATTGGATCCTGTATTGAAGATCCATGGATATCGGTTCGGTTCCGGGTATTACCCGAGAACCGAAATTACTAACCGAATACCCGAACATATATATACAAATATGCAATTACATATTTCGGGTATGTTCATTACATTTCGGATATTTTTATATTTTGGGTATTTTTATTTTTTACATTTCGGGTACTGGATATCCGAACATATATTTACAAATTATTTTTTACATTTCGGTTCCGGGTATTTTTATATTTCGGGTATTTTTTTAACATTTTTGTTTTTTACATCACATGTATTTCTTTACATTTCGGGTATTTTTATTACATTTCGGGTATTTTTATTACATTTCGGGTACTGGATACCCGAACCGATTGAGAACCGAAACTTTTCGGGTATAATATAAGTATTTCGGGTACTGGATACCCGAACCGTTTGAGAACCGAAACTTTTCGGATATTTTACGGTTCTTAGTCTTCTATACCCGAACCGAACCAGAACCGAACCGAAACCATTTCGGTACCTATATGGATCCTAAACCTCCATACCCGAAATACCCGAAACCGAACCGAATACCCGAACGCCCAAAGCGAGACAGATTATCCTAATTACTCAAATTACCCGATATTCGAAATGGACAGGTTTTACGTATCTTTTCTTGTGGCCTTTCCTCACTCCCGAAAAAGGTTTTCTTTTTTTTTTCAATATTTGAATAGAGAAAAGTCCAGAGACAAACGCAAAAGCAAACCCTCTCTCTCTCTCCGTCTCTTTCTCCGTCTGTCTCTCTGTCGCCGCCATGACCAGCTCTTCCTCTCTTTCCCGCAAGGTCTCTCTCTCTCCTCTTGATTCTAACTCTGTCTTGTTCAATTTTCGATGTCAATTTTGATATTTTTTGTGTGTGGAAAATTTTGATGATGATGCGTAGGCGTTAAGCAAGATCGCGTGTAATAGGCTACAGAAAGAATTATCAGAGTGGCAAATAAATCCTCCGACTGGGTTCAAGCACAAAGTCACTGATAATCTTCAAAAGTATTATCACAAAACACACAACACAACACATATCTATATTTTTCTGTTTTTCCATTTTTTGGAATTTTGATGGACTCTGTTTTTTTTTTCCTCTTTTTGTGTGATTGAAAGATGGATAATCGAGGTTACAGGAGCACCAGGTACGCTCTACGCGAACGAAACTTATAAGCTTCAGGTTGATTTTCCTGAACATTACCCCATGGAAGCTCCTCAGGCAAGTTTGGTCTTAATTTGTGTAAAATATTTGTTTGAAGAAGTTTCGGTTTTGCGCATGACATTTTTTCTATTTTCTTGTGTGCTTGATGTTTGAGCAGGTAGTTTTTGTTCCACTTGCACCGCTACATCCGCATATTTACAGCAATGGACATATTTGTTTAGGTATTTTTATTCAATCTGCTCTTGTTTCTTCACTTTTCACTCTCTCTGCCGTGTGCCGTGTGTGCCTCTTCCTGCTCTGCTTTTTTTTTTATTTTCAGAACATTACTTTTTTTGTCAGATTAGTCTTATATATATGATGCATATGTCAATTCAAAATAGTTTGTCTGTAAAACGAGGAAACCAAAACTGATGCATACACATTAATAGGTTCCTCACAAAGTTGTAATGTGGTGAAAGGAGAAGCAATATATTTATGCCTTAACATTGCTCAGTCTATCTGATGCTTAAAGAGTTTCTAATATCAGTGGTGCGTAACATGAAATTAGGGCGTGGATGTGTTTTCAACTCCATAAAGAAAACAGATACCGTCCCTTTTTGAATATATGCCTCTGAATTGCTTTGCTAATTGCTATATTCAACTCTCTTTTGGTCTATTAACTTATACCAGCCTTGTTTTGTTCTTTGAATGAAGCAGAAACCATATTCCTTGCACATTATATAGGTCTTTGTTATATGTTACAATACGTAATCAAGAATACGCTTCATAATGCTGAAATTTCAGGCAAAAGCTCCAATAGAGTTTATACGGTAAATGTAACACTCTCTTATTCTTTTTTTGCAGATATATTGTATGACTCGTGGTCTCCAGCAATGACGGTGAGTTCAGTCTGCATCAGCATTCTCTCAATGCTATCGAGTTCACCCGAAAAGGTTTCCACATTTTTTGTTTTAACTCCCAACGACTTTGTATCATTACAAAAGCTTAACACTCCCTGACCCATCCACACAACTCTTACTATCTTCAGTTGTCTTATATCTCTGTCTCAGAAACGCCCGACTGATAATGACCGATATGTGAAGAACTGCAAGAACGGCAGGTCTCCTAAAGAGACAAGGTGGTGGTTCCACGACGACAAGGTATGATGATGATATCACGTAAAATCAAAGAGGTTTATATAATTTTCCTCAGATTGAATAGTACTAATTGGAATTCGTCATGGCCTCCCACTTTTTTTCTTCTACTTTTATTTGTATGATTTTATTATGTATAGAAGACATTTTAAATGTCTGACACCTGAATTGACACCTTCTGCTTTTGTCCTCTCTTAAGTAACCTTGGAGAATTTAGGCAAAAAATTGTATTTGGAGCCATGTTTTTGCAATGTATGTCTTTTGCAATGTATGTTCGTTCTAATTTATGCACTTGTTCAATTGAATAATATTAGAGGCTACACGTAACATATGATCCTTTGATCCATATTGTACGTTAGAGATCTTTCTCTTCTCGATCCGGAAAGAAAATTAAGAAACGATGAAGTTTTATGGTAAATTTCTTAAGTTTGTTTTTTTCCACTAACTGGATTTTCTTCTCAACATACTTTTTTTTATTGTCATGATTGTAATTATAGGTTGTGTATATACATACATAAGGTTCATGTAAATGTGAATGTTATTTTACGTGTACTATCGATAGCAGTGATAGCACTATCTCTGGACATACATCCATCATCCTGAAAAATCGATTTTGAAAAGATTAATTATTGTTGGAAAGTCGTTGCTGTAAACACGAAAGACAATAACTAACTATATGGCAATGTTAATATTTGTTTGTCAATGATTCACTTCTTTTATTAAATGTATCTCTTACTATCATGTAATGAAGGTACACTCAAAGGCTTGTTTTTATAGTTCCTATGTTTTGTTATTTTATGTTTTAGTCAATGTAATACAAAAAAACTTTAGAGGTCCTTTCACGCATTGAATGTAGTTGAGATATATGTGTCCCACTACCTATTCTTGATCCGTAAATCACACAAAAAAGGGTAAAACAGTACTTTAATCGGAATCTCGTTTATTGATCAAGAGTCGGCGTTACAACAGAGTTTAGTAAGATTGCAAAGATGGAGAACTTGAGATCGGTAAGTAGCTCTCTCGTATTCTCTCTGGTCTCTGCGGAAGTTGTGGATATTGGATGAATGAGCTTCCCCCCCCCTTTTTATATTGTCTTGAGGCGGTTTGAAGGGAGAATATTTCCTTTTCCTTGCTCGATTAGGAGAAGAAAATATTCCGGTTTTCTCTCCGAGATAAGGATATTTTCCTGATATCTTGAAGATTCAATCGAGGGGAATATTTCCTTTTCCGAGATCGGCGGAAAAAGGGAAATATTCCGGTTTTCATCTGTTGTAACGGACTGGACTTGCGCCGGGCCTAGTTCGGTGACCGAGATGGGCTTAGCGAGATTCCGAGCTCGGTCCAATGTTTTTGGGCTGACTTGTCCTCGATCCGAACCATCGTAAACCGGCCTTGATCGAACCGGTCTCGGTTCGAACCGAGTTAAACCAGGGGGTGCTAATCCCCCCTCTAACAATCACTACAGGAATATTGGGTTTTTATAGCACTATAATATAGCGTTTGTGGCCTTAATGCTATAGTTGTAAGCCCACATGTTTTTAGATAGCGTTTTGGTATATAGAAACGCTATGATATGTATGTATGTAAGACCGAAAATTTTCGCGTCTACCTTTTATACAGATACATCATAGAAACGTCATAGTTGTCTTGGGCGGTAATACTAAATTTGGATCCCGCGACACTTAGAAAATTTTAGGCTCGAGTTTGGTTTTTAGCTCCAACGCAAAATCCCCAATTCCTCAGACCTAAAAATTTCGTGTTCTTCCCTCTCACTCGTTTTGCTCGATTTTCACAATCCGACACAAATCTCAGTCACATTTGCTAATCCCAGACCAAAAATTCCATCTTCGTCTTTCTAATCTCCCATCGAGCTCCATTTTCGACTTTTCTCGTCTCCGAAATTCTCACTCTTTCGAACCAGAAACACTGCAATCCAGATTCTTCCTTCCCTGGATTTTGACTATAAACGCATTTCCGAGTCTCGCAGACACTAGATCCATATTCGTTCACCTCGTTCGTGACGAAATTCCTTCTGAATATCACTAATCAAAGGTGAAATCGATTCTTTCCTTAAACATTTTTCTGGTTTCAGATAAACAAATTTAGGGTTATATATTGAATGTTGCATTAACCTTTTCGATTGTGTTTACTCTTTTGCAGGAAGGTTTATTTGTAGATTAGGTGCGTCCGTTAAAGGTACTATGGCTATAAGTGTTTTTTTCTATCAATGTGGATTTAGGATACATTTTTTTCAGTTTAATCGATTAATACTTGAGCTTTTCTTTTGTAGATCGATTTAAGCAAAAGAGAAGATAATCTAGAAGGTATCTCACTAAACCTTCGTATTTTTATCAGCTCTCGTTATCTGTAGTTGTTGTGGTTTAACATTAGTCCTCTCTGATACCTCCTTGTATGCGCATCTGGACGGAGCTGTTGACCTAATGGATAAAACTTGGGTCTGGTTACCAAGGTATTTACTTGCATGCTATTACATTTAGTCTTTTATTTCATTTCATGATTGGAGATTCTGAGTTTTTATATTTTCACTATATGTTACTTACACGAATAGCCTTGAGTATGAGGAAGGAGCAACTAAGTTTGTGTTTGATTCCGCAAGATGTTTGGGTAATGCATCAGATATGTTCTGCCCTTGCCTTGATTGCCGCAATGTGGTTCATCAGTCAAATGAGACAGTTTTGGAGCATCTGGTGATTAGAGGGATGGATTTGAAGTACAAGAGAAGTAAATGTTGGAGTAAACACGGGGATGTAAGAAATGATAAGACAACAGATGTACCTACGTCTGAATATGAGGCTTATGAATTGATAAGGACAGCTTTTATGGCTACTGAAGGCAAGCAATCATCTCAGCAGCAGAATGTAGAAGATTTGGAGGATTTCAGCAGTCAAGAAGAAGCTAAGTTTAGGAAGAAGTTAGAGGATGCAAAAACTCCATTGTACTCAACTTCTCTAAACTACACCAAGGTTTCTGCAATCATGGGACTTTACCGGATAAAGGTCAAGAGTGGTATGTCAGAGAATTTTTTTGATCAGCTTCTCACACTAGTTCATGATATGCTACCTCGAGACAATGTACTGCCTAAGTCTACAGATGAGATGAAGAAATTTCTGAAGATTTTTGGTTTTGGTTATGATTCCATTCACGCCTGCAGAAATGATTGCATACTTTATCGGAATGAATATGAGGAGTTGGTGAGCTGCCCAAGATGTAATGAATCAAGGTGGGAAAAGGATAAACACTCTGGTGAGGATAAGAAAGGGATTCCAGCAAAGGTGTTAAGGTATTTTCCGATAAAAGACAGGTTTAAGAGGATGTTTAGATCAAAAAGGTTGGCTGAGAATTTGTGTTGGCACTACAATAATGCAAGTGAAGATGGTACAATGAGGCATCCAGTGGATTCCTTGACTTGGGGTCATGTAAACGAAAGATGGCCAGAGTTTGCTGCGGATGCGAGAAACCTAAGACTGGGTCTGTCTACTGATGGTATGAATCCATTCTCTATCCAAAACACCAAGTACAACACATGGCCAGTGCTCTTAGTCAATTACAATATGGCTCCTACTGAATGTATGAAAGCAGAGAACATCATTTTAACTATGTTGATACCTGGACCAACCGCACCAAGCAACAACATTGACATATATCTACAGCCGTTGATTGAAGACCTCAAGGACTTGTGGAATGAAGGTATTGAAGTTTTTGACTCGTTTAAGAAGGAGAGTTTCACTCTAAGAGCTATGTTAATGTGGAGTATCACTGACTATCCTGCTTTAGGTACATTAGCTGGATGTAAAGTGAAGGGAAAGCAAGCTTGTAATGTCTGTGGGAAGGATACACCTCATAGGTGGTTAAAGTTTAGTCGAAAGCATGTATATATGGGCAACAGGAAGCGTCTGAGACCTGGTCCTCCTTACAGACGTAGAAAAGGGTGGTTTGACAACACGGTGGAGGTTGGTACTGCAAAAAGAATTCAGAGTGGATCAGAAATATTAACTTGCCTCAAAGACTTCAGAAATGAATTTGGTAGACCCTTAGATAAGAAAGGCAAGAGAAAAAGGAATCAGGTAGATGATGATGATGTGAGTTCAGCTGAAGAGTATGAAGAAGACGATGATCAGTGGCGGTGGAAAAAAAGATCAATCTTTTTTGAATTACCTTACTGGAAGGTTAGTAGTTATTGCATTTAAATTTGCGTCTGTGTTGTACTTTAGACTTGTAAAATGTGTTTCTTATAGCTAATTGTGTTTCTTTTGTGGCAGGATATGCCTGTGAGGCATAACATTGATGTAATGCACGTTGAACAAAATGTTTCCGATGCATTATTATCAATTCTGATGCATAGTGGGAAATCCAAGGATGGATTGAAAGCAAGAAAAGACTTAGAAGACATTGGGATTCGGAGCAACTTACATCCAAAGATACGTGGAAAGAGAACCTACTTACCTCCAGCTGCGTATTGGCTTTCAAAAGCTGAAAAACGTGTATTCTGCAGAAGGTTAAGCAAATTCAGAGGCCCTGATGGTTATTGTGCCAACATCTCCAATTGTGTGACAGTAGATCCTCCCAACATTGGTAGTATGAAGTCACATGACCATCATGTGCTTCTGCAGAATCTCTTACATGTGGCATTGCGAGGTTTACTGCCTAAAGGACCTCGTATTGCAGTGAATCGACTCTGCAATTACTTCAATAGGTTGTGCCAACGTGTAATTGATCCAGAGAAGTTAGTTACATTAGAAGCTGAGTTTGTGGAGACAATGTGTCAGCTGGAGAGATACTTTCCACCTTCACTCTTTGACATTATGTTTCACCTGCCAATACATCTAGCAAGAGAAGCACGCTTGGGTGGCCCTGTACACTTCAGATGGATGTACCCTTTTAAGAGGTAATGTTTTTTTTTTGGTTAAATACTTATATAGTAAACTGATAGTATGTTATCTATTACTAATAACACGTTTTCTTATTGATATGTAGGTATATGAAGACACTTAAGGCATATGTGAAGAATTTTGCAAGGCCAGAAGCTTGTATGGCTGAGGGCTACTTGGCTGGTGAATGCATTGCATTCTGCATGGAGTTTCTTCAGAAGTCTGTTCCAGTTCAAGAGACAATGAATCGCAATGAAGATGTTGAGGCAGATCAACATGTACTTGAAGGCCGACCATTGCAGAGAGCAATAGAAAAGACTCTTACTGATAAGGAGCGAGAGATAGCTCATCGATACATTCTCATGAATACAGCAATCATGGAGCCATATGTTGAGTAAGTACAAATGTGATAGAGTTATTAACTTATCTTTTTGTGCAATATACACTAACTTCGTCGAAAGCAGGTTGCACTTGGAAGAACTGCAAGCAACGGATGTAAGATGCGCCAAAAATGAAACTTTGTTGTGGAAATATCATACAGAAAGGTTCATACAGTGGATCAAAGAAAAGGTTAGAAGAATGAATTGTTATAAATGTTATGTTTAGTTTGATGATAATGATCTGTTTTCTGTTTCATGCTAGATACCAAGTAACTCGAAGGACCATTCTGATAGACTGAGATGGCTTGCTTTTGGACCAAGACTTACTGCTCAAACGTACAAAGGATATATAGTTAATGGTCAGAGGTTCCATACAGATGATGTCAAGAAGAAGACTCAGAATAGTGGAGTAACTTATGAAGCATTTTCTATGTGTAGAGCTAGTGCTAAGGATGGTAGACAAATGGCAGATATAGTTTCATTCTATGGAGTGATAAAGGAGATCATCCTGTTGGACTACCACATGTTCCAGGTTCCACTATTTCGGTGTATTTGGGCTAATAAAGGAAATGGAGTGAAAGAGGAGGATTGTTTCACACTGGTCAATCTCCACATGAACCAGGCGTCATTCTTAAATGATCTTTTCATTCTGCCATCGCAAGCTAAACAAGTTTTTTACAGTAGAGATGATGACAGCTCACCTTGGTATGTTGTTATGAGGGCGCCACCTAGAGGATATCATGAGCTAGAGACAGAAGAGGTGCTGGTTTCTGCACCATTATCAATCCAGCCAATTGAAGATTTAGGAGATCAATCGTCTGATGACGAAATTTTTTGTGTTAGGGATGATTGTGAAGGTGTTCTAGTAGATGATTAATAAAAAAATTTGATTATATTTCAGGTAAGCAAAGATGATGAAACCTCTAGCTGTTAACGAAGTTCGTCGTAGTAAGCGTCAAGCAGGCCATGATGTGAGTCCTGTAGCCACATTGACTCAGATGAAAAAGAAGAAAGTAAGAGATTCACATGAGGAAGAAGTAGAGCAACACTCACACCGTGTAGCAGAAGAATCAATTCCACCATCCAACGCTTCTGAATCACATACACAACAATCAGAAGAGAAAAATAGGAAGTCAAGAGGACCAACTAGAATGCGAAAAGTGGCAAAGCACCTTGAGGATAAGGTTGACGTAGAGTTTAATGCTCTAGGTGAGCATGTTGGTAGTGGGTCAGTAACATTATCTTCATTCATTGGTCCTCTTGTGAGAGAGCATGTCCCAGTACTGCTAGACGACTGGAGGCAACTTGATGAAATGACAAAAGATGTAATGTGGGAGGAAATTCAGGTTATTTTTGCATTTTTCGTGAATAAAAGTATATCTATCTTTACTGTGAGTAAAGGTTTTCGTGTTTAAATTGATAGGGGAGGTTCAATTTGAAGGAAGAATGGCAAAAGGAAGCAGTCTTAAGGCAGATGGGTAGTTTGTGGAGGGCTTCTAAATCTAGGCTTGTTACGAAAGTTCGATCTACTAAAAGCAAGGTTGAACTACAGCAAATAAAGCCTAGCAACATCCAATGTCCATTAGCTTGGAACAGTTGGGTGAAGAACAGAAAGAGCACAACTTTTGAGGTTATTTATCATGTCTTTCACTATGTATAAGCTTTTTTCATACGATCGGTTATAGCATCTCCTTCTTTTTGTCATCAGGAACAAAGTGAAAAGTATAGGCAACTGAGAAAGGGTCAAATTCCTCACACAACCAGCCGTAAAGGAATGAATCGCTTAGCTGATGAAATGGTATGTGTATGAATGTGTGTATTGAATTGGTTAGTTTTATTAGTTGTATTTGACAAAGATTTGCATGGACTTGTAGAAAAAAAAGAGTTCTGATCCTAGAAAAGTTACAAGAAGTAAGGTGTGGATAGCAGGTCATACGCATTCTGATGGGAGACCTGTGAGAGAGGAGTTTGCAGAAACTATTGTAAGAATCACATAAATTATTATTTATGTTTATTTTGCAGGTTAATTTGTGTATTGTGTAAAATTGTAGGAAAATATCAAGACAATTGATAGTCAAATGGACTCAACATCTACTGATAATGTTAAGGAAGATGCTGTTAGTCAGGTACTTGGAAAAGACAGGCCAGGAAGACTTAGGGGGATGGGCAGAGGCGCTACTGTAACCAAGTTGGCATTCCTACAAGCTAGAGACTCACATGTCCAGAAGCTTGAAGCTAATCAAGCAGAATTACTTAGCAGGATTGAAGATTTGCAGAATGTTGTTTGTCAGATAGCTGATAAAAAGGTAATTTTTTCAAACTTGTTGTTTCAATGTAAACTTATATGTTCAATAAGATACCAACTTATATGTTTTGGTTATTTTGAATTTGGTAGGGACAGAAAGACAATGTTTCAAAGTCTGACTTAAGCGATGTTAGCAAAGGAGGAATTAGGTGCCAGCTACTGGATTGGTATAATACAGATGAAGTGGTTGTCGGTGAAGGAGAATATTGCTGCAGTGAACCAACATACAAGATTGGTCGAATTCCATTAGGTCCTAATGCAGCTGCTGTAGTTGTGAAGTCTGTATCAGTCACTGATGCATCTGTCTGGAGACCTACTACAACCATTGGCTCACTTAGTCAAGCCATTGGAGTTAAAATCGCATGGCCCTCTGACAAAATAATCCTGGACGATGAAATGGAATCGCATGAACCTCAGAACACTGTCGGATCAGAGGTAAATTACATGTGCTTTTCTGTTCCTCTAAAATTCTTACGGAGTAGATTACTAATATAGATTGTATATACATATTTGCATGACTCATTAGCAAACGAATGCATCAGTAGGAAGAGTTCTCATCTATGACTATTGGAATGAAGATACTGAATTGATTGCTGAGGGTATGTTGTTGACAACTGACCCTAAAGAATTGGTGAACAATATTCCTTTGGGACCAAATGCTGCAGCTGTTAAGGTCAAGCTGGTGGTTAAACCTGATGCTTATTTATGGAGACCAATGCCTGCAATCTCATTGATGGAAGATGCACTTCATGAGACCATCGCATGGCTTACACATAGGTTAGACGTACCTGATCTACCTGAAGTGGATGAGTCAACGAGAAAATCACCTCAGGTAGGTTTCTGCAACTAATTCTTTCATTTCTGCAACATATTAAATTCAACGTAGATGTTTAGATGAGATTTAGAGTGGTAGTTTTGTTGTGTAGGATATTAATGTTATTCTGATGAATGTGTTTATATTTTTTTTTTTTTTAGAGTGGTAGTCCCAGCACTGGTAGTAGCAACAAAGGTGCAAAACAGAAGTGCATTCTGTTAGATCTTGATAATTCTGGGCAGAGAGTTGTTGTAGGCCGGGTGTTTTCAACTGATCCAACATAGAAGGAACATTTCACCCCTTTAGGTCTCAATGCTAGCAAGATCTGGGTAGAGGTTTCCAAAGTCGATGGTGCACGAGTGTGGATACCAAATTCTGAACTAGAATTCATAGCTGATGCAGTTGGAACCACAGTGGCTTGGCCAAATGACAAGATTGAATTCATTTGAGACAATTGTGATGTTGTATGATTTATATGTAGAACTTTGAATTATATATATTTTTTTTAATTGTATGTAGAACTTATGTTGGTGCCATTCTCATAATTAGTAAAGTTTGAAGACAATTGTGATATTGTATGGTTTTAATAAAACGTCATTTAAACCAATATTGGTGAAATCACATATAAATTTTGAAGCCAAAACAATTACATTATATAAATGCTATAGTAATTTTTAAAATAACAAAAAGAAAACGCTATTATATACTATTTAATTGCAGATAAATAAGCGCTATTGTATTTGACAATATGATAGCATAACAAAAAAACGCTATCTAAAGTGCCTGACCTATTATGACGGGAGCAGATATAGCGTTTGTCAAAACGCTATGTTATCGATAGATAGCGTTATTCAGATGCTACGAAAGGTCCGTTTTCCTGTAGTGAATTTGTCCCCCCCTCAGTTCGGCGAAGGAATTTATGAGTTCGGTGAATTTCTGAGGAGTATTCTTTAGCTCGGTTAGAACTGAGATCGGTACGATATGATCAGATTCCATTTCGAGTTCGGCGAATTCTTTTTAAGATTGGGTTTCTCACGGTCGAATCGTTTTTACGAACTTTCGGGTTCGGTGAATTTTCGAGCTGACTCGTAATCCTTCTTTTGAGTTCAGAACTTTTGGTTCGTGGATCCTGGTGTCGACCCTGAACGTTCGAGTTCGGTAGATTCTTCTCGAAAAGAGGGTGTCGCTTCATCTTCTCTTGTTATGGAACTCGAAGAGTCGCGTGTCGATTCGTCTTCTTCGGTCGCGTATTTCGAGGAATTGTCATCATTACTTTTTCTCTATAAATATCGCTCGAACCTCCTTCCGTTTTTCACTTCTGCTTATTTCCTTCAAAAGGTATTCTTCTTTCTCTCTCTAGCGCTCTCCCTTCTCTCTAGAATTTATTTATTTTCCGTTCTCCGATCATCTCATCCGCCTTGATTTCTCCGATTTGCTTGAAGATTTTCGAGTTCTTCGTCGTGTTCTTCATCAACTTCCTTTTTTCAATCGATATGGATTCAAGGGCTTCTTCGTCTTCTGTTAATGACTGAACTCCTCCGCTGGAGTTTCCCAATCTCGACATGTTCGTTAATAGCTCCGATTCGAGTTCGGATGGTCTAAGTGATGTTCAGGAAGAGCTGTTTAGGCGCAACTCTCAGTGTGTTGCTGCCGGGTCGAGCAATCCGAAGGTCGTTATTGAAGTCCCTCATCTTATCGATGAGGATGAGCCTGAAGAGGAAGTTGTCGAATCAGACGATAAGATTCGGGCAGATCGAGAATTTGCAGCTCGGCTCGCGGAGGACGATGATGCTGCTTATCCGGACGATCGCGCTGCTTCGCCAGGGATTCGTCAAGATGATGTTCCCACGTCGGCTAGTGGACGGGTGGTCGAAAAACCTGCGAACATCGGGCCGTCTCGCTCTACTGCGGAGACGGTCCAGGTTACCTTGGAGCGGTGCGGCGCTCCGAACGATCTACTCTTCAAGATCCCGAAGGCTGCCGATCGTCCGTGGGATGCTCCTGACGGCTATATATGCGTCTACGAAGAGTACTTCAGAAGCTGCGGACTTCAGTTTCCTATTTCGAGGCTCTTTTATAAGTACTGCAAGAGGCGACACATCGCGATCTCTCAACTCATGCCGGCCACGGTAATAAATATCATGGGTCTCCTTACTCTTGGGGAAGATTGCGGCATTCCCATCACGACCAAGGTCTTCGAAAGGCTGTTTCGGGTGAATTTATCGAAGGCTAGGCCTTGTTTTTTATCGGCTAACGCGAAACCGGAAGCCGATCTTGTTACCGGGAATAAGCCGAGCAAGGTTAATAACTGGAATGCCCGGTATTTCTTCGTGAAGATTGATGAATCTTCCGTTGAGCGTCCGGACGGGAGCTACCGAACTCAGTGGAGGACCCCTATCGGTAGATCTTGGTTCTCGATTTCTATTTACTGCACTATTTTGCCTAAGTTATATTTTTCCTTTTTCTTTTCAGATCGTCACCTACCGGGCTTCCTAATCACCACACCAGGATTCACTTTCGTTCACGCGAAGCAGCTGAGTGCGGCTGGGAAAGTTCGGTGGCCTGAAGCCTACCAAGAGAAGCTCGATTTAAAGGCCAAAAGAGCTCTTAAAGGTAGGTCGGTAAATTTTTCCTCGCAGTCCGGCGATTTCTTTTTCTTTTTTATTTATCTGTATTGATTTTTCTTTCCACAGCAAACCCCTCTCGTCGCCGAAAGATGAAGCTCGACGAAATCCCCGATCTTTCTGCCGAACTTGATGGTGACGAAGTGGATGTAGATATTCCTTCCGTAGCCGAACGGACGGATCCTGAAGTTCCTTCCTCGACTGAAGCTGAACAAACGGCTAACGATGAAGGAATCATTGGAGGCGATGTTCCTGCTGGGGAACAGGTCCCCGCTGAAGGATGCACTTCTCTTCCGGCTGAAAAGAAGAGGAAGAAGAAAGCCAAAAGGGGGACTCGGCAAGCGGCCGGCCACACAGCTGGGGTCGGTACTAAAGATGCCGAGTGTACTGAGGGTGGTGGAGGGAATGCCGAGCCTCATCGTGTCGAAGAGGATACGGTGGTCCTGTCGGATGATTCTCCGGGACCGAAGAGGCATCGAACGTCGGATCCAACGGCCGACTCGTGGGATTATGCCGAAACGTATCGGCGAGTAAGCTTCGGCCAGGATTTTCTCCCTCTGGTTGATCGCCTTCATAAGTCCGAGGCCTTCAAGAAACTAGCCCAGACCACCGCTGAGGTAAACACCCCTTTCCGAGTTCGTTTC
The DNA here is from genome assembly GCA_002933935.1 of Eutrema yunnanense. Classification (NCBI taxonomy): domain Eukaryota; kingdom Viridiplantae; phylum Streptophyta; class Magnoliopsida; order Brassicales; family Brassicaceae; genus Eutrema; species Eutrema yunnanense. The sequence goes on from PKML01054277.1 coordinate 22,704, forward strand.
TCCTTCCTTTCAATCCTTGTTTCTGATGTTCGTTATTTTGACAGATGGTTGCCCAGACGAACGAGATCGTCGGGTCTTACGACCGTGAGCTCGGAGCTTCCCGTCGTAAGGCTTTTGAAGCGAGCGTTCAAGTCGTGGAACTCCGCAAAGAGCTCCACGTGTCCGAGGACAGGGTGGAGGCTGGCGACCGCGCGGTAGCCGAGTGATACAAGACTTTTTAGTCTCTTAAGGTATCAATACCCTCTTATCGATGTAGTATAAGAGGTTATCAATCCATAATTGGGAATAGGCTTAATCACTAAGGATGCAAGGAATCTATGTAATTTAAACTAAAGAAGTGTGATTTGGGATTAAGTATCCAAATTAAGCAATTACAATAACTAAGTAAGAAGTGATTCAAATAATAAAAGCGGAACAAGAGACGAGGTTATTGATATAGGGTGATCCAAGCTCAATTAGTGGTGTTCAATTACTCATGAAGCTAATCCCTAGGCAATAGATCTCTAATCTAGATTAGTTCTCTTTCAAGCAACTAATCTCTATGCTAATTATNGCCGAGCTGAATAGGGAACTGGCCGCATTGATGAGATCCACGCCGAGCTGGAGTTGGAAAAGGATGCGATCTCGATGAAGTTGTTCGCGGAAACTTCGCGATTACGGACTGGCCGTTCTCAACAGATCGCGAAGAGGAAGGTGGTGACCGAAAGGTGCCAAGTTCGGCTGCAGAAGGTCAAGGATCATCTGTCGGCGATAGATCGGGCAAAGAAGCCATTCCTTGCTATCAACCAAATCCAGGGAATTCTCGGCTTTTGCGAGAGCCTCAAGAAGAAGCACGGTATTATTGTTGCGCCGTCTCGTATCGAGAAGCTTAAGATCGAAAAGTCGGCGGAATATGCTGCGATCGATCTCCGCGAGCTGACTGATGCGGATCTGGTCGTCTCACCTTTCACCGATGCAGTGCACCCGGAGGTTTCGATCTCGATGGGCAATGAAGTCCCACCGGGCCTCGACGAGTTCAGATCCAACCGGGCTTCGATGTCGGCAGATCGTGCTGACGCGATGCGGAGGCAAGACGTTTAAGTTGCTTGCTTTGTTGTTTTTTTTTTTGTAATCAGTTTGGTTTTCTTCTGCCCGAATGGGCTTATAACTCGACCTCTAGGACCGGAGGGTTTTTAAAGTCCGGTATCCATTTTGCCCGAGGGGCTTTTTAAATGAATCTTGATATTTTGTCGATTGCGGACTCGAATGTTATACTTAGTCGTTTTCTAAATTGTGTCTTGATATATTTGAAATCGTACTTTATACGAACTTCTCAAACTTGTCATACACAATAGTGCCGTAAACAGTACGGTCTTAGCCGGGTGAAGAGGACGGGTTTGACTGAACCTGTTCGAGGTCGGCAACCTATATTGTAGATTGGCTTACTGTTTTTGCGATTGTTGAGAAATCGGCTTACTGTTTCTGCGACTGTTGAGAAATCGGCTTACTAATTTTGCGACTGTTGAGAAATCGACTTAAATTTGCAAGGAAAGACGTTCGGCTTGACCTTAGAGTTTAATTTAAGAGTACGTGAACAGCTCATCTTAATATGCTCTAGGTTTTTCTCACATTGAATCCGAGTGTGCGAGACGGACTCGGCTTATTTGGCTTGGATAATCTGAGAAGTAAATGCGAGACTGATCTCGGCTTTGAATGTGGAAAGTGTATTATCCATTGCACCATGAGGATGCGTGTGAGCTAAGCTCGGCTTATTCGATCGTCTGGCCAGGACGTCGATGTGGAAACCGTTGTGGTTGAAAATTCGAACTGTTGGAGTTTGGCAAACGTAAAGTTTGATTTAGAAATACGAACTGTTGGAGTTTGGCAAACGTAAGGTTTGACTTTGAAATACGAACTGTTTGAGTTCGGTAAACGTAAGGTTTGACTTTGAAATACGAACTGTTGGAGTTCGGCAAACGTAAGGTTTGACTTTGAAATACAAACTGTTGGAGTTCGGCAAACGTAAAGTTTCGCTTAGAAATACGAACTGTTGGAGTTCGGTAAAATGCCTTTGCATAGGAATTTTTATTAATGTTATAGCTGCGCCTGTGAGGGCTGCCTACGTACCTTCGAAAGAAGGATCAAGCCATTCGTAATTCATGTTACATATTGGAATCGAGCCTAAGTGTATTAGCTCGGTGATATTTTTTTTTTTTTTTTTTTTTTTTAATCGAGAGCTGGCCTAGATGTAGTAGCGCTTGAGGTTCATTGAATTCCATGAACGGGGAATAGGAGTTCCGTCTAGCTTCATGAGCTCGTAGACGCCTGGTTTGACTACCTTCATGACTTGGTAAGGTCATTCCCAGTTGGTGCCGAGTTTGCCGGCATTCTTTTCTTCAGTGCCTTCGAAGATTTTTCTCAAAACAAGGTCGCCGTCAGTAAAATGACGTCCGCGAACCTTCTTGTTGTAGTAGCGCGCTGCCAAGTTCTGATAAATCTGAATTCGAAGTAAGGCTTGATCGCGTTGTTCCTCGAGATTGTCGAGGTTGTCAAGCATGATTCCATCGTTAAGATCGGGGTTTTGCACGAGCATTGTTCGACGGATTGTCGGGATGGTGAGTTCGGCGGGGCATAGGGCTTCCACACCATAGGCCATGTAGAAAGGGGATTGTCCCGTTGACGACCTTGGAGTCGTGCGATATGACCATAAGACTCCGTCGAGTTTATCAGACCATGTCCCTTTATGAGTATCCAATCGTTTCTTTAAGCCAGCGATGATCGTTTTATTTGTTGCTTCGGCTTGACCGTTGCTCGGCGGGTATCTCGGTGTAGAGAAACTTAGCCGAATTTTCCACTTGGCGCAGAAATCATTGAATAGCGTTGATATAAACTGGGGACCGTTATCGGTGATAATCTCGTATGGAACTCCGTGTCGGCAGATGATGAATTTCCAGACGAACTTTTGAACGTCAGAAGCGAGGATGAAGGGATATGCCTCGGCTTCTACCCACTTGGTAAAGTAATCCGTCATAACGAGGATGAACTTTTTCTGCGTGATGGATCGTCTGAAAGGGCCGATGATGTCCATCCCCCAACGCATGAATGGATATGTAGCTGTCGAGGTGGTTAGCAGCTCGGTAGGAAGATGTACCATTAGGCCATGTCGTTGACATTTATTGCACTTTGCGACGTACTTCTCGCAGTCCGCTTGCATACTTGGCCAATAATAGCTTGCTCGTTTAATTTTCAGGGCTAGAGATCGGCCACCTGAGTGATTACCGCCGTCGCCTTCGTGTATTTTCTTCATGACTTCCTGGATTTCATCGCCTGAGATGCATTTGAGGAGGATTCCTGACGCACTCCAACGAAACAGTCCGTCTTTGATAAGTATGTAGCGAGCAGCCCGCATTTTGAGTCGTCGAGCGGCCCATCTGTCCGCCGGGATGTCTCCATCGATGATGTACATTTTTATCTCTAGCGTCCAATCGGCGGGCGTCTGTTCATCATACTTTTCGAAATTTATTGGCTTGTGAAGGCCGTTCGTATGTTCTTCCGCTTCGTTGTCTGATTGAGCTGACTCATCGACTAGCGGCAGATCATTGTTGCGTTCGGAGATAAAAGCATGTTCGGGCTCGGTGTCCTGTCTAGTCTCGGCAGTCGGAATTCGTCTTTGTCGACGTAAAACGGGTTCGATCGCAGGATTTTCCTCGTAATCTCGTCTGCGAGTCGTGATAATACATTGCTCCGTGCTTCCGATACTTGGTTCTGATATACTTTCGACCGGAATCGTTCGTCTGAGATGAGGGTCTGAGCTTGAAGCTAGAGCAGCGAGTACGTCGGCTGGAGCGCTTTCTCCCCGCGGTATCTTGGTTAGTTCGAATGAGTCGAATTCTGCAACGAGTTGTTTGACGAGCTTGAGGTATGCATCCATTCGATCATTTTTGGCATCGTACTCCCCGCTAAATTGACTTGCGACGAGCTGCGAGTCGTAGTAGGCATGTATGCTTGTTGCGCCGATGGCTTTGGCCAAACGTAGTCCGGCGATTAACGCTTCGTATTCTGCCTCGTTGTTTGATGCGTTGAACGCCAGGCGGAAGGATTGCTCTAAGATTTCTCCCGTTGGGGATTTGAGGCGAATGCCTATTCTAGAGCCTCGATGAGATGAAGATCCGTCGACGTGAATGATCCATTGTTCGGCGGTTATGACATCGGTGTTGACGTATTCCGGAGATAACTCGATGAGGAAATCGGCAAGGACTTGCGACTTGATACTCGTTCGGCTCTTGTAATCGATGTCGTACTCGCTGAGTTCGATAGCCCATTTAGCCAATCGACCGGACTGGCTCGGACTATGTAGGATCGTCCGAAGTGGCTGATTGGTTAAGATGGTGACTGAGTGTGACTGCAAATAGGGGCGTAACTTCCGAGTTGAAATAACAACGGCGAGAGCCAATTTTTCGAGAGTCGGATATCGCCCTTCAGCTCCATCGAGTGATTTGCTGATATAGAAGATCGGTTTTTGTTCGCCTCTGTCTTCCCGAACAAGGACCCCGCTGACCGCCGAGGTCGAGATTGCGATGTAGAGATAGAGAGTCTCGCCATCTTCGGGTTTTGCCAAAACTGGTGGGGTTGACAAGTACTCCTTGAGCTGCTTGAATGCTTCTTCGCACTTGTCATCCCACTCGAGATCTTTATTACCGCGTAACAGTTGGTAGAAGGGGAGACACTTGTCGGTAGATCGGGAGATGAACCGATTGAGTGCAGCAATACGTCCCGTGAGCCTTTGCACTTCCCTTCTCGTCGTCGGAGATGGTAGGTCAAGGATTGCCGAGATCTGTTTAGGATTGGTTTCGATTCCCCTTTGAGTCACAATATACCCGAGGAACTCTCCCGAGGTCACGACGAACATGCATTTGGTCGGGTTAAGCTTTATGCCGTATTCGTTTAGGATGTCGAAGCAGGTGTTGAGGTGTCCGGTGTAATCCTTGGCGATTAGCGATCTGACGAGCATATCGTCGATGTAGACCTCCATTGTTTTGCCGAGATGGCTGGCGAACATCCGATTAACGAGTCGTTTTTTAGGACGAAGGGCATGGCCTTGTAGCAATAGATACCACGGTCGGTAATGAAGGAGGTATTCTCACGATCGTCCGGATGCATGAGTATCTGATTGTAGCCTGAGAAGGCGTCTATGAACGAGAGGAGTTCGTTCCCAGCGGTGGCTTCGACGAGTCTGTCGATATGTGGGAGTGGGAAGCTATCCTTTGGGCAGGCTTTGTTCAGGTCGGTAAAGTCGACGCATATCCTCCATTTTCCGTTCTTCTTCTTGACAACGACTAGGTTTGCCAACCAGTCCGGATACCGTACTTCTGTAATCGATCCCGCGCTAAGTAATCTTTCGAATTCATCGTTAACAGCCCGAGCCTTCTCGGGACCGAGCTTGCGTCGTTTTTGTTTGATCGGCTTGAAGGTGGAATCAATATTGAGCTCGTGGCTAGTTATCTTCGGATTGATTCCGGGCATGTCTGTGATTGACCAGGCGAAGGTCGAAACGTTCCTTTTGAGGAGTCGGATCAAGTCTGTCTTGATGTCTTCATCGAGCTCGGCTCCGATCCCCACGCATCTCTCTCGATTGAAGTCGTCGATATTGACTTGGACGATTGTTTCGCGCCGCGGAAGGTCGGGGTCATTCGGAATTTTGTTCTTTTTAATGATGTAAGTTCGGGGCGCGGTCCTTAGTTTGCATTCGTTGATGAAACACGTTCGAGAGATCACCTGGTCGCCTCTAAGAGTGAAAACTCCGGAAGTTGTTGGGAACTTGACGCACTGGTGATATGTTGACACGACGGATTTCATCAAAAATATCCACGGTGTGCCGAGTATCACATTGTAGATTGCAGGTTTATTCAATACCAGTAACTTGACCATCCGACATATCCCTTCGGTATATATGGGGAGCTTGACCGTTCCGGCGGTCATGGTTTGCTCACTTGAGAAACCTGTGAGTGGTTCGATGTTCGGTCTGATTTGATTGTCGGGAAAGTCCATGTTCTTCAGCGTATCTTTGAAAATCACATTAACCGAGCTCCCAGTGTCGATTAAGATTCGTCCGACTACAACATCACCGATGAGTGCTTCGACAACCAGCGGATCGTTATGCGGCATATGGAGTCCTTCTGTGTCGGCCTCAGAGAAGGTGATCGGCATTCCGCAAGGTGTAGTCTGGTGTGTATGTTTTGCAGCCACTGCTTCCTTACTGTACGTATTTAGAGCTCGGACGGAATAGTTGCATGTTTCCAATGCGCCCATGATCATGTTGACACGCTTCCGAACCTGCGGAGGTTGTTGAGCCTCCACATTTTCCTCCCGATCTCGTTTCGGTTGTTCGTCGTTGGTTTTATCTTTAGGTTGCTTGGTAGCCTTGCTCGGTTTGAAGTTATGTCTTCTTTCATTATCGTTACGGCGAGGTTTATTCGAAGGTTGGAAGGCTCCTTCGACTGGAACTTCCCCCTTTTTGTACTTCATCATCAAGAATTCCTGTAAGTGTCGGCACTCTTCAGTTGAATGATTTCCAAATCGGTTGTGGAAATTGCAGTATGGTGCGGATTCGGTATCAGACTCCTTTGGTTCGTCCGATCGAACCCAAGTGTTTGACCAGGACTGCTGAGTTTGGACCGTATTGACGGGTTGCTTTGGAAGAACGTACTGTTTATCCTTAGCAATGGGCTGTTTCGTGAGTGCGTACCGCATATCTTTCTCGGATCTTTCCTCTTCCTCCATGATGAAGATGTGCGCCCTGTGTAAAATGTCTTCCAACGTCTTTGGATTGTTGCGTTTGATCTCCTTTTGGAAGTCTGATTCGTACCAGGTCGCTTTATAAAGAGCCTCGATCGCAGCTTCGTCGTCGATCGTACAGTGGGATACGACCACTTTGAAACGTTCCATGAAATTGCGTAGGGCTCGTCCTGCTTCTGTTCGAGGGCCCAAAGTTCGGCGTTCTTTGTTTTCTGCTTGATAAACATGGTGAAGCGTTTGAGGAACTTGGTAGTGAGCTCGTTGTAGCTGTTGACTGAGTTCTGCTCGAGCATCGAAAACCAATCGAGCGCGGCTCCGGATAGGTTCTCTACAAACAACTGGCATATGGCTACATCTTTTTCGTTTTCCGATCCGAAACGAAAGCGATTCATCGTGATGACAAAAGAGGTCAGGAAATGCTTAGGATCGGTAAACCCATCGTATGGCGTGATCTTGACCCTTTCCAATCGCCGGACTGGAGTGTTGATGATTCGGTCCATGAATGGGGTCCTCTGCGACTCCTGAATCACTCGGTCGATCTCTGGCGCTGAGCTTGTCGCCTGGTGGACTTTAGATCGCATGTCTTGTAATTGGGCCTGGACCCTCGCGAATTCCAGGTTCATGGCGGCTTGATCCGAGATGTGGATTTCCGAATCGGCTGTGGATCTCCTAGTTGGTAGATCGGTCACACCCGGGAGTTGAGCGTCGGTCAGGTCGGGCAAGAGGTTCCGGCGTAGTGCGTTTTCGCTGGCGGGGGTGATCAGGTTTGGATCGAGGGTACCGATCTGGTTTCGGCGTTCATAGTGGGATGCTATTAGCGAAGCGATCCGCTCATCGTTCTTTTTGTTGATTTCTGCGAACTGTGCTGCCATGGCTTCCATAAAGATGGTCGGGTCCGTGAATGCCGAGGTAGCTGGAGGCGGTGGAAGAGTTCTCGGGGGATTGATCTGAGTATCACTTCCAGTAAGTAAGGTTGGAGGGGGTCCTCCTCCGGTTGTTGGTAATTCGGTGTCGGTTGGATTGAGTTCGTTAGTCCGAGGGTTTTGATCGTTGTTTTCTGAGCCGTTGATGTTGACTACGGAATTGTCGATTGGAAGAACCATCGCCGAACTCAATCAAACGATATCTGAAAGTACTGTTCTATAATCGTGTCCCCACAGTCGGCGCCAATTGTTGATCCGTAAATCACACAAAAAGGGGGTAAAACAATACTTTAATCGGAATCTCGTTTATTGATCAAGAGTCGGCGTTACAACAGAGTTTAGTAAGATTGCAAAGATGGAGAACTTGATATCGGTAAGTAGCTCTCTCGTATTCTCTCTGGTCTCTGCGGAAGTTGTGGATATTGGATGAATGAGCCTCCCCCCCCCNCCCCCCCCCCCTTTTTATATTGTCTTGAGGCGGTTTGAAGGGAGAATATTTCCTTTTCCTTGCTCGATTAGGAGAAGGAAATATTCCGGTTCTCTCTCCGAGATAAGGATATCTTCCTGATATCTTGAAGATTCAATCGAGGGGAATATTTCCTTTTCCGAGATCGGCGGAAAAAGGGAAATATTCCGGTTTTCATCTGTTGTAACGGACTGGACTTGCGCCGGGTCTAGTTCGGTGGCCGAGATGGGCTTAGCGAGATTCCGAGCTCGGCCCAATGTTTTTAGGCTGACTTGTCCTCGATCCGAACCATCGTAAACCGACCTTGATCAAACCGATCTCAGTTCGAACCGAGTTAAACCAGAGGGTGCTAATCCCCCCTCTAACACCTATGTTTTAAATTTTCTCCAGGTGCACCGAGACGTTAAGGCCCGTACATTACGCACGTGTTTGGTGCTAAGGTGCACAAAGGCACGCGCTTTACGGATTTCAGGTGCATGATATAAGTCTAGATGCATTCATCATTTTTAGTGTTAGAATAATAAAAAATTAGAATAAAATATCAAAACACCAATTCACATCATTAAAAAAAAAGAAGCAAACATTATCGTTCTTAAAAATTGCTATATAACCTAAAACATTAAAAATCTATATCATCATGATCATTGTATTCATAATCATCCGCATAACCTAAATCATATGTTCCTAAATTCTCTTTCATCTCATCATCATTATTATCATCAATCAACGACATAACACTAGGAGATAGATCAGATGGTTTGCGACTATTAATTGATTGTGTAGTTGTCCGAGTGGAACTAGTAGCAACACCCTTTCCTTTGTCGGTTCTAGTTGCTCTTGCTACTCTAGTAAAATAGCTAGGATTTTCAGCTCCAGTGGTTTGGCTAACCACATTCCATTCGAAACCATCATCTTCAAACACAAGATCATCATTAGAAGATTTCTCATCCATTCTCCCAAATAGACACTCAATGTTATCATCAATCTTGTCCAAAAGAATAGGTGACGTGTGTCAGGTTTTTTACCTTAAGATGCCAAGAACTCTGTTTTGTAATGATTTTTATAACCAGAAAGGGTTCCTAACTAATAATATATCAAGATTAAATCATCTGCAAATAAATCGTTAAAGTATTATCCTAATATATATTATGTCGGGATGTAGTACTCATAAAATTTTTCTGCCATTATCAGTAAGCTCTAGTCTGTACAGACGACGCACATGATCTAATATACATCATAGATGTGGAACTGATAAAGAAACTCCTCCTTTATTGAACACCAAAAGAATTACAAGCTGAGCCAAGAGTACGATCTTGAAGCTCTAACCTCTTGATCTCAACAAACCTACGAATCAAACCTCATATGTCTTTGCTTTATTCGAAAGGAGACATTGTTCTTGTGTTTCAGCAATCTGAATTGGTCAATGTGTAGTGCCATTGATTATATTTATTGATTTTCTGATAGAGACCAAATTGTTAAACCTTACAGTTTTTGCAGATGGACTACTTGGACCTTTATTGCCCTTACATTGATTGTGGCGGAAATATTGACATCACTCCTTCAGACAACCTTTGTGAATTCAACAGCCCCAAGTGTAGTAAAAGCTTATGCGTTAGAGTATGTTTGTTTGTTTGTTTTCATTAGAGTATATTCATAACTTGTTTTCAAAGGTTAAGTTGACTAAACTCTATTGGTTTTTAGTGCAAAGCAAAACCTCACTTCCTTGCTACATGTAAGGTCAGAAGTAAGTGGATTCATAGTGGTGAACAGTGGGCAAAAAACGCTGAACTTCAACAACTTATTCCCCAGCAGTATCTCGATTGCTATCAACAAATAAAAAATCTGGATAAGGTAAGAAGTCTTATATTTTATATTTATTTGTGTACTTTATGTGTGTGTCTCGATTGATTCCCCATCAGTATCTCGATTGATTTCTTTTTTTTTTTGGTACAACTACACCAAAATGTAAACAGCATAAGAAGTTATTTTCAAGAACAATGCCCTGAAATGTAAATGTTACACTCTCTTATTCTTTTTTTGCAGATATTCTTTATGACTCGTGGTCTCCAGCAACGACGGATCTTTAGTTAAATGAACTTCATATATATGGTGAATTACTAACTTTCAAACATTTTTTTATTTTTTGATAAGTATGTGAATATCATTAATAAAAACGATTGCAAGTTGTATAGGAGTACAAAAAATGCTTCTAAAACCAGATAGACAGACCTTGCTCAAAAAAAAGAATAAAAAAGACAAGGAAAGTCTAGAACTCCGACAAACGGAATATCTAATGATTTGGTAAGCTAAAATCATCAGAAAATAAATCGGCACTCTTACAACACCGAATCTCTGAAGCAACATGTATTGAGTAGCGATTACCAGCTTGAACACTCGCGAGAAAGATGAGACCGAGATATGGTCGAATGGAGAAATCAAAAGAAAGGACCGTGAAACGTCCATCTTGCAAATCAGAAGTTGTTTCATCCGATAGCCCGGAAAAAGAACCGTTCCTCTAAGAAAGTCAGAGGAGGCCCAAAGCAAGACAGTCCTCAACTTGGTTTGGGGCTCAACTAACAAACAAAGATCAGGCACAAAGACCGGACTACACTAACTATCGAAACCTAGAAGCGCTAGTTCTCACTACCAAGATACTCCCCCGATGTCGGCAGCACAAAACCGAACGACCTCAAAGCTCAACAGCCTTACTACCACCTCCGAGAGTAAGAAAGACGAGACACAATCCAAACTTTAAGAAAACTCAAACAGGCACAAACCAAGGAAACGCTTACGCAATCCGAGGGAAACAAGCAAATAAACACCGGAGACGAGTCAAAGAGCCACCGCAGACGAAGACCTGAGGGAATCCGAGCACTTACCACTCTGAAAACAGAGATCTGAACACCGCTAACCGCACGGAGAGCCTCTCACGCTGTCACCAAGAGAAAGCTCGGTCAGCACCACCAGGCCAAGTCACCGCCTTGAAAATCGTCACCAGCGGGAGCTAGCCTAGAGACCACGCCAGGGGCTACCGGAGGTTGCCACAACGTTGATGGAGATGAAGAAGCTAGATCTGAAAAGCCACACGCCGAGATCCGTCCCCGAGATCTCACACCACGCGCCACCAAGACACCAGCCTAACCAAACCACCAAGAGAGACAGCCAACGACGACACTGAGATCCCGAAGGATCCCACACCGTGCGCCACTGTCGATTCGGCGAGATCCCACACCACTTCGCCAATCGAGTCATCTCGCAGGTCCACCGGATCCCAGTCGTCGCAGCACCCTAGACACTAGGGGTGGGACATATTATCCGGCATCCGAGATCCGATCCGGGATCCGTTGAGATCCGATCCAAAAAAACGGATATCCGGAGGGGCCGGATCCGGATCCGGATAGTAAAATCTCGGATCCGGATCCAGATATCCTGATTTTAAGGTCCGTATATCCGGATATCCGGATCCGGTTCCTTTAAATATATTAAAATAATATTTTATTAATAAAATATTAAATATATTGAGATTTTATATATTAAAAATGAAAAAAATTATATTTTTTTAAAATATCAAAATATATTTATTTTCTTTAAAAATTATATATAATTTTTTTAAATTTATCTTTATTTTAATATTTTATTCTAATTAAATTTTTTTTTTTTGGATCCGGATATCCGACGGATATCTTAATTTCTGGGCGGATATCCAAAGTCCGGATATCCGGGAACAACGGATCCGGATAGTTAAAACTCGGATCCGGATATCCTGAAATTCCCGGATATCCGGATCCGGCCCACCCCTACTAGACACTCCTTAAACGAAGGGGACGACAACCTCCCCGGTGGTGACGAGGAGCGCCGGCCACCGTGGAGTTAGATCAAGAATTTTGTTTTTTGTCGCCAAGAAAATCGCGAGGTGGTAGGTTACAAATTCGGCAAAGATTCTTCGGCGAATTCAGGTAGGTTACTAGTTATGAATTAATTTGTTGGAGTTGTTGTGATTGCTTGATGATATGTGGAGTTGTTGTGATTGCTTGCTAGTAACCTACCTGAATTCGCCGAAGAATCTTTGTGATTCGATGATGTACTCATTCTCCTCTGTCTTCGCCGCCGACCTAAACCCTAGATCCGTGAGCTATTCTTCCCCAATTTCAGATAAAGCTCGACGAAGAAGGAGATCGCGACGAAGAAGATTGGTATTCTTTAAACCAAACGACGTAGTTTTAGTTTTATTTTTTGAGGCCCAATTTCATTTCGGGTCAGGCCCAATTGTTTAAGCCCATTTTTTCCTCAACTTTAAAAAACCTAAACGACGTCGTTTTATCTTCCCGTACCAACGGGGCAGCTTACGTGGCACGGGAGATCTCACCGTTAACGGTGTTACGGGTTTGACTAACGGGAAGTTGGTCAATGTTTGTTTTCGCCAAAAAAAAATTGTCCAGGTATGAATTGTCAAATTTTTAAAGGTTTGAGTATGAATTTGGACACTTCAATTTGTCGGGTACAAATCTGCACCATAGTTTGGGTAGGAATCTGCCGTTTTCCCGCATAAACAGCTTGTGCATAATCAGATTGTGCATAAATACAGATTTTTTTTTCTTGCAAATACAAATTAACATTGCAATAACAAATTAACATTTTTTTTTTGTTATGTATATATTTTATTATTAATCAAATTTTGAAAAGTACAAATTCGGCAATGATATAAATTTTTTGGAGACTAAGCCGACGAGTTCATAGAACTCTCGGACACTAAAACCCTATAAAAAGGAGTCAAATTACGAAACATAAACACAACTAGAAATGTACATATTAGACCCAACATAAAATACATAGGAAGGATGGAAAAAAACAAATGAACCATAATCAATAAAGCTGAACTGTTGGATTGAAACGTTCCCACGATCAAACCCAAAGAAACAGAAGACGCCGAAGCTGAGCCGAGAAACCATGAGCCTCTAAAAGAACCAAATTGTAGAGATCCTTCAAACATGAAGACCTGACGAAGGCACTAAATCGAGCACAAAAACGGCATCAGAACATGCAGAAAGGAACACGGGATCGAAGAAGAACAGAGCACAGTAACAAAGCCACCACGACCAATCCAAATAACTGATGCAGTCGAGAAGAACTAGGCTCAAGGCATGACATTCGATTGAGGACACTCCAAAGAGGATCAACAAATCTTACACACAGACACTCATAGACCCGCTCACAGCCATCTACTGACATATGAATGGTTACCTCCTCGCAAGAGAACAACTCAAAATCAAAACAACTGCGACGACTTGAACCCAACTCCACAACCTCAAAAAAAATTCAGAGATGCCTTCGCAACGAAATAACATGTTATTCTACTGATTTTTTTGTTGTTGTGTGTTTCGTTTAATTGGAATCATTTACATCACGTCAACACCTACGAAAGGTTATTTCTTAACACAATTAGGATCTTGATGTGATCCAAGCACAATATTAAAGTGCTGTTATCCAAACAACTCCTAATCAAGATTATCAAACAAAATATATTGCACTTTTCCTCTCTAAAAATTCTTATAAAATGAAAACACTGGAAAGTCATGTAAACTGAATATTGAAATATGAAATAACAACAAAACATTCTCAAAGAGTAAGAAAAAACTACCATTAAAAATTAGCATAGCTGCGAGTTACAAAGTTTGCAACATTTATTCACACCCAAAGGCTTTGAAGCCACCACATAAAGATACACATTAAAGGTCATATGTCTTTAAGAAGATGACTCAAAGTGAAAAGTTTTCAACAAGGCAACAAAGGATTTTTATTAAACACCAAACATATTAGCATATAGATAAGAGAGAAAAGCATGCACATAGGTGGATGCTAAATCAAGCTGCAGCAACAGCTAGACTGTGCGTTTCGAGCTTAGCGTGGATTTCTTCTTTCGCAGCCCCAATCACCTTATCGAGGATCACTTCTTCTCTCATGAAGATAAACGTCGGCATTGCCTCGACTTCGAAATCCTTGGCAACAGTCTGCAGAAGAACAAGAACGCAACAAGCAAGTTTAAGGTCTAACATAGTAAATGTGTGTTTTTGTTTTCAGATATTGAATAACTTGAAAGATTGATGAAAGAAACTCACACTCAATTCGTCAACGTCGATCTTGAAGAACACAACGTTGAGGAACTTCTTCGCAAACTCGGCGAAGACCGGTGCAATGAAACGGCAAGGTGGGCACCATGTCGCAGTGAAGTCGATCACAATCTGCGTCATGAGTTTTGAACAAAAAAGGCAAAACCTTAAATCAAATGAAATAAATTTACAAACGTATCTCTAATCTCTAATCGCTGTTGCTAAACGAACAGGGCCATACACAAAAAGGCGATAATTTGAGTGTTTGCATCATTTCTGGTCATTAGGGTTTTCAATTCCTGAGATCCGGATATTCAAATCGAAACTATTTAGGGTTCTTAATCAAATCGAATCCGAAAGAAACTCCAAAATCCAACAAAGTTCGTACTAATTCTGAATCTATAAAATCCAAATCAACATCAATCGCTAGCTAAGTATATCCAAAACCCCCCAAAAAATCAGATCAAAATTCAATCAGAAAACCCTAGATCTCGATTTTCAAATCGATTATTAAAACCCTAAATCCTGAATTTTTTCAAGAAAAATAGGTACCAGTTTCTTGGATTCTTTGGCGGCCTTGAGCTTCTCGTTCCAGTCCTCGACGGTGTGGCAAGCGATGACTTCTCCTTCTCCGGCCATATTATTTTTTTTTTCACTATTTGCTTTCTCTGTGTGTTTTTGATTTGATGAACAAAGTCTTGGTCTGGGTCGGTTTTTATAGGAAAAGGAAGGAGGAGAATATCTTACAGAAAATGTTATTTATTT
The DNA here is from genome assembly GCA_002933935.1 of Eutrema yunnanense. NCBI lineage: Eukaryota > Viridiplantae > Streptophyta > Magnoliopsida > Brassicales > Brassicaceae > Eutrema > Eutrema yunnanense. The sequence goes on from PKML01054277.1 coordinate 37,739, forward strand.
TATTTTTTTCCTCCTTGAAAATGTTATTTAAATGGAATAATGTAAGAATATTAGCGAAAATGGACCAAACAGGTTTTTTATCCACCACGTGGAGGAATTCGACGAGTGATTAGGGGATCCAACGGCTGAGATTGAAGGGAATCTGCTTTTGGTGACGCGTCTCGTTGACAATAGAAGAATAATGCTAAAATGGATAGTTTTTGAGGGTAAGGGAGTGAGTATTTTTTTTTTTTTAAGAGTATTTGAGTAGTTGAATACTGGAATGTCTTCGTATTATTACACGAATAAAACATGCCGACATTAATTAAAAAAAAGGAGACTAATAAAACATAATCTACCAAAATCTTACAGAATTGGAAATATTATATTGGAAATATTATATGACTAAATTTAGTGTATACGATAAGTTGATCAAAAAATTAGATAAGTATTAGTAATTTTTTAGAAATTAAGTAAGTAACAAAGAGAAAAAATGATTAAACCCAAAATATCTTTTAGATTTTTTAATAATTACTGAAATGTCATTGGTTTAAAATTTATTTTATGACAGAAAAATCCGGCAACATTGTTCATCAAACGGCCGGTGGTTGATATATCATGGTTTTTACCCCGTTTAAATCATGATATAAGTCCGTTTTATAGAGTTTTTCTACTATTTTGTAGTGGTTTAGAGTCTTTTACAGGTTTTAGCACGTTTGGAGCATAATTGGAGATATTGGAGCTTTCTAGAGTATTTTGGAACAAAGCAGACGTTCGTGTAGCTGAATACCCGATTTGAAGTCTCAGTGTCGATCGATACTGACTAGTATCGGTCGATACTCACCGAAGCAGACACGACCCGCGACTTTAATGAAGAATTGAAGAATTGCAAAATTGCCCAGAAGACTTTATTATTTACAAGAAACCCCAAAACGTGATTTAAGTTATTTAATAGGATTTTACAGCCACTTTGATGGCTATGCTTTATTTTTACTTTTGGTTTTGTGAGAGAGCTTCTGAAGGGAGACAAGTCTGAAACTCTGTTCGTCCGAGAGAAGATTTCGAACCCTCTTGTTACTCTTTCTATTTTATTTGATGATTTATTCAAACATGTTTATTGCTTTAATTTCCATGTCTGAGTAGATCTCTTGTTAGGTTTAGGGTTCTCATAAGGGTTATCTCGGAATGCTAGGTTGATTAGTTGTTAGGTTTCACTATCTGAATTAGTTCTTCGCCATAGGTTGTTTGCAAAGCTAATTCTAGATTGATCACCTAGAACTTAGATCTTAGGATAATTGATTAGGCACGAGAGTGTGATTAATTACCTGATAGAACCTAGGGTGAGCAAAATAACTATTCACAAAGAGATTTGGTTTAGTTGTTTTGTGAACAAATCAAACATGATCTAAAAGCTGATTTAGACTTTAGGATTCGCAAAGAGATTTGAAATTTCTAGGATTTAGATTTAGATAGTTTTCGCAACGAGAGTTGGTTAATTATATCTTAGTGATTTGAGTACAAGAACCGCGCTAAATCTGAATCCTGACTAGTTAGTTTATCTGCATTCATTGATTTTCTGAGAAATACCCTGAACCTATCTTTCTCCAATAGAATTTACAACCGTTTAAATTTACGTTCTGTTTTCAATATCATTGATCGCTTAGCTTAATTCTTAATTCTCACCTATATAATCTATTGTGTGTTTCTTTGAGTCATTGTGTTCGACCCCTACTTTACTATAACTACTGCTTTAGTACTTTTGAGGTATTAATTTGAGCATATCAAATTTGGCGCCGTTGCCGGAGACTCAATTCACCATTAGATTTTAGTCTGAGAATTTCGACTAAGCTCGCCGGTATCGGTCGATACTATCTAGTATTGGTCGATACTCGTCGTTCTCTTTTTGTTGATATTGATCGACACCACCCAGTGTCGGTCGATACTCATCGTGTTACCGAATTACTTACGATTCTTGACTCTTGTTTTCACGTGTATGCCTAATCGTGAAACCAGAAGGAGCAAGAGCACTCAGTTAGTTGATCTGTCACTCGAGCAGCTAGCACTTTTGGAACGCACAAACAGAAAAGCAAAGAAGCCAGCAAAGATGAACAACAATCAAGTGGAGTTGGTTCAAGATGAAGCTGGTGCTTACAGAGACCAAGAGGGTCGGTTGTGCAATGAGAGAGGACAACGTCTGGATGGAGAGGGGAACATCATTCCACCTGCTCCTGTTGTCGCTGGGAATGTTGTGGTCAATCGTGGCAGAACGATCGGTGAGTACAACAGACCTGATCAGTTTTACGCAAATCGATCAGCGATTCGTCCTCCTGCATTTCAAAGGAATGACTTTGAGCAGAAACCTGCATACTATACTCTTGTGGGTCAGCACCCTTTTCATGGTCTTTCCAATGAACATCCCATGGACCATATTGAGAGGTTTGAGGATTTGGTCACTAGCATCAAGATCAATGGAGTGTCCTATGATTACCTCTTCTACAAGCTCTTCCCATACTCTCTTGGTGGGGATGCAACTTACTGGCTGAAACAGTTACCTCCTGGATCACTGACTATTTGGGAAGAGACTAAGACTGCTTTCCTGAACAACTTCTATGATGATGCACGATCTGAGGATCTGAGGAACAAGATATCCCAATTTTCTCAAGGACCTGCTGAGTCGTTCAAGGCTGCTTGGACGAGATTCAGATCGTATCAGAGAGATTGTCCACATCACGGATACTCTGATTTTCAACTGATGGTGTTCTTCTTCAGAGGAATTGATTGGAGGTATCAGATGACTCTGGATGCTTCGAGCAATGGAAACTTCAACACCAGGTATCCTGATGATGCATATGTACTGATTGAGAACTTGGCGTCTAGCAATAGCACCAAGAATGCTGATTATGAGCGGAAGAAGCTAGCTGGTAGCATGGATGGTTTACATATTGCTGATGTTCAAGACAAGTTGGATTCTATGCACAATCTTCTGATGGGAAAGACAACGAAAGTTGTTCACTTTGCTGAAGATGTCGAGGTGTTTAAGGAGGATGAAGTAGAGGATGTTAACTACATTGGTGGTTCTGGTTTTCAAGGTCAGAGGAATCAATTCAACAACAACCGAAACTTCAACAACTCTCAGCAAGGAGGTTCGAATCAGTTTGGCCAGAAGTCATCTCAGAACAGTGGGTACACCAGGAACTATGGAAATTCATCTTATCACCCCATACCTGCTAAGCTTCCAGATAGCAAGATCGAGTCTATGTTTGAACAGCTGGTTCAAGAACAGCAACATCTCACAGTGAATCTCAATGGAAAGATAGATGCTGTGTACAAAAATCTGAGTGGAAGGATCGATGCTCTCAATACTCATCAGAAGATGTTGGAAACGCAAGTAGCTCAGACTGCAGCAGCTGTCAAGGGAAAGACGACTCAGGTACAGAACGAATACGTCAATGCAATCACCTTGAGAGGTGCAGGAAATCTCGAAAACCTTGTCGAAGGTTATTCCGAACCTGATTCGTCAGTATAGATCAACATGATGTGTCCATAATTTGCATTGTTTAAGCATGCATATCATGTAGGTTTTAGATTATTTACTTGGATCTTCATGGCATTTCATACTTGTTTTGTCCCACTTAGAGTATTAGGAGCTGCATTAGGTCCTAGTGAGTCTTTTGCATGTCTTTGAGGAGTTTTCTAGGTGTTTGGAGACACTTGGTGGCATTTGGAGATTTGGTGCTTAAAGACTAGAGAGGAACCATCCGGAACGTCTCAAAGAACCGACCAGAAGAAGGCGATCCGATTTGATCCAGCTCTTGGAGTCTTCATGAGAGTTGTAGCCCGATGAGTCCTCTAACCATAGGAGTTGGAATCAAGTTATTCGGACGTGTGGTTTGAGAGATATGGCTGATTTACCAGAGATAGGTCCGCCTGGCCGAGACGGTTTGTTCAATACCGAGGTCACTGGTCGGTGCAACTGCTCGGTGTGGAAACAGAGGGAAAATTTCTTAGCACCGACGTGTGGTACCGAGGAGTAACGTCGGTTTTCAAGGGTCTCCACTCCGAATTAGCCTCGGTGGTCTTCACAAAAGTTGTAGAGGAGTGAATCAGCTTTACACAGGAGTTTGAATCGGGTTATTTGGACGTATGAATAGGGAGATAAGACGGATTTACTGAAGGTATGTCCGTCTGGCCGAGAGAAGATGAAACCGTCCAAATAACCGGAAAAACGAAGGCCTTCCGATATGAAACAACTCCAGTAGTCTTCATGAAACGTATAGAGGAGTGAATCAGATTTACACAGGAGTTTGAATCATATCATTTGGACCTCTGGATCGGATTTTATGGCCAAGATACTGAAGCATGATCTGCCTGGCCGAGAAGAGATGACATCGTCCAAAGAACCGGTAAAACGAAGTTCTTCCGTTCATATTCAGCTTCTCCGGCCTTCATGAAAGTTGTAGAGAGAAGAGTTAGCTGTTCACACAAGCAAAAATCATGTCATGTGGACATCAGGCTAGGGAGATGCCTCGAATTTATCGAAGACGCATCCAAGATCCGACCGGGTCAATACCCGATTTGTTCCGGGTTGACCCGGTTCGCCCATTTTCATTTATAAACCCAAAAACCCTAATTTTCATTCTTATGCTTTCTTTGTTCAAAAAATACCTTCCCCTTTAGGAGAGAAATAGATTTTTGGAGAGAGAGATCCTTTAATTTATGCAATTGATTGTTTCTTTGATTGAATCTCTTCTTCCTATCTCATCTCTTCTTTGATTACACAAGAACCATCCATGGATTCTCTCTCTTTCTCCATCGATTTTGAGAGGTCCTTTATGGGGTTTGAGTAGTTCTTTAGGATCTAGGGATGGGGTAGAATTAGATGATCCAAGACTTGATTTGTGATGTCTTAGGGTAGAATATCTTTTATCCTTTCTTGTTAAGTGATTTTAATGATGGATCTAGCTTGGGAAAGTGGATCTAGACATGAGGCATTTCATGCACACAAGGTGTTTGATGAAATGCCTAGAGGAATTTTTCAAGAGATTTTCATTTCCAGCCTAAGGGATTAGTTGTCTAGAGTGATTATTTGGTTGATCTTGTTTATATGTTCTCAAGGCTTGCTAATGGTTGTTCCACAAATGACAATTTGCTAATGGGATTAATGATTAGCAAAGTGATTAGTGCCTAGATATAGGATTAGTCTAAATTAGAATCTATTACCTAGGGATTAGTCTTCATAAAGTTTTAGACATCACAATTAGAACTTGGATCAATCTATTTCAATAACCATATCCTTGGATTCATTTTTGTTCATTGAATTGCTTCACTTGTTTATTGCTTTAGCTTGTTTTGTTTTCATTTTAGCTTCTTAATCACAAACCCTTATTTGCTTGCTTAACTCACTTAGTAGTATGTATTCCTAGTGCTTGAAACTTAACCCTTGGTTCGATCTTTTTATGCTCAATAGGCATTTTAGGTAATTGATATAAGTAAAAATCCATTTATCAATTTGGCGCCGTTGCCAATTGGGTTTAGCTTTCGACATTAGGATTTTACTTCTTTGTGAGATTAAGCCTTTTTCTTTCTTTTGTTTACTAATCTCTCCTTCTAGCTCTCTCTTGTAGGTGCATGAACTTGCGTTCTAAAGGAAACACCAATCTTGTTTAGCCAAGAGACGACATCAACCTTCTACACCGCGGTCTTAGAGCAAGAAGAGATAGAGAACAGGTTGTGCACATTGCTAGGCTTGGTATGGAAAACGTGCAAGTAAACCCGGATGGTGGTAATGACCACGTTGCTTATGCTTCACATCAAGGAGCAAATGGTGGTAATGGAAACCACCACCCACCCGCCCATAATGGTCCTAACATAGTTGGAGCGGGTGATGCGGCCAATGCTCATGTCAACCGCCAAGGCATTCGAGCACCACCGGTTGAGACCAATGACTTTGAGGTCAAAGCTAGCTTCATCAACATGGTACAAAGCAACAAATTCCATGGCTTGACGGTGGAAGATCCACTTGATCACTTGGATCATTTTGACCGGATTTGTGGCTTGACAAAGATGAATGGAGTCTCGGAGGATAGCTTTAAGCTAAGGTTGTTCCCATTCTCTCTTGGAGACAAGGCAAGACAATGGGAAAAGAACCTTTCCCACGGTTCTATCACTTCATGGGACAAATACAAGACATCATTCCTTGCCAAGTTCTTCTCTCCCTCTAGAACGGCTAAGCTAATGAATGAAATCTCAAGCTTCACTCAACGTGCAAATGAGAGCTTCAATGAAGCATGGGAGCGGTTTAGGGGCTATACATCGCAATGCCCTCATCATGGATTTTCGGATGCTTCCCTCTTGAGCACACTCTACCGCGGAGCACTTCCTAAGATCCGTATGTTGCTTGATACCGCTTCTAATGGAAACTTCTTAGGCAAATACGTGAATGAAGCAATGAAGTTGGTTGATAACCTTGCTTTGAGTGATGGTACATATGGTGATAAGTATGACCGGTCTACAAGAACCACAAGTGACTTCGAGGAGCAACAACGAACCAAAGCCATGATGGCTTTCAATGAGAAGTTAGATAAACAAGCCACCATGATTGACAAGCTTCTCAATGCTTCCAAAAGACCGATTCACTTTGTTAGTGACTTTGAGGGAAATCAAAGATCCCATGAGGAAATGGTGAATTTGAGAAACAAAGAAGAAGTGCATTATGTTGAGAACAATGGTGGCTACCAAAGGGGTTTCAACAACAACTATGGCCACCAAGGTGGTTCTCAACAAAGCTTTGTCCCACAAACTCAAGGCAATAACTCCATGCCTCAAGACCTTGATGTGAAAAATGTTCTTCAACAACTTCTCCAAGGCCAAGCATGTGGAGCATTGGATATAAGCAAGAAGATGGAGGAAATAAATACCAAGGTAGCATGCTCATACAATGATCTCCACAAGAAACTTGAGGCATTGAGTTCCAAAGTTCAAGAAATGGAGACCAATGGAAACAATGGAGACCAATGGAAACAATGGAGACAAAGTACAACAAAGCTCTTCAAATGGGAAAGCAAAGGAGTATTGCAATGCCATCTTCTCAAAGGAGCCACGTTCCATTGAAGATCATGAAGCCGCCACTAATGAGATTGAGCTTCTACTCTATGGATCTCAAGCTCCCTTGAAGCTCAATGAGGACATTGAGGAACAAGGTGGGGGGACCCTTGAGAAAGATGAGTACGTCACCATGGTTCAAGAACCAAGAGGTATTGTTGCTTGCATTGATTCACCAAGCTCAACTAGGATCGAGCCTAAGTCTCTCACCAAGCTTGGTAATCCCGGTAAATTCTCTATAACTTGCTCTCTTGGAGATTTGGAGATTGAGGATGCTTTGTGTGATTCCGAGTCAAGTTTGAACGTTATGTCCAATGAGATGCTCAAAAGTTTAGGGATAAGGACCCTCACCTATCATTCATCACCTATCACCATTGGAGATGCTTCTTCGAGAAAGCCATTGGGTCTTCTTGAAAACTATCCACTCAAGGTAGGGAATTGCATAGTCCCAACCGACTTTGTGGTCATGGAGATGAGAAAGACCAACAAACTCCCTCTTCTCCTTGGAACACCGTTCCTCCTCACTACCGGTGCTATCATGAACTTCAAAGAGCAAATGGTAGTTCTCTTGAATGTGGATGATAAAGTGTACTACCCAATGAGGACTTCTTCCAACAAGCTTTGTGGTACAATCACCATGAAGGATGATGAGTTTCGAGAAGAAGAAGTGAGGTATATGGGTAGTTGTATGTTGGTTGAAGAAGCTCCACCCCCAAAGATCCATGAAGAAGAAGAGAAGTCTCTTGAGAGAAAGGATTTGGGTTATGGTAATGACAAGGATGCTTCAAAGGTTGACATGGTCACTTTTTTGGAACCGCTTCACCCCACCACAATGAAGAATCACGTTAAGGGTAGTGAAGGTGCAAAGAAGAAGACAAAGGGAAAAGCTAAGGCGGGCAACGGATCAAGAGAGCTTGATGAGTTTAGGTCCGAGCACGGCCAACCCTCTATGATGACTCTCACTCCATGGAAACACAAGGATGGAGTGATTGAGTACAAGATCAAGTGCAAAGGTCGTTCCAAACCCTTTGCCTCGGTCAAAGCTTTCCTCACACCCGAGCTCAAAGAAAAGGGTGAAGCGGGTCTTGAGGAGGTCATGAGCAAGGTGCTCAAGCTTGAACTCAAGGATCCTCCTTGGAGTGTTCACACTCCTCTCTCACCCGCCTAAAAGGGTAACCAAAGTCAAACTTAGTGACTTTAAACAAAGTGCACTTGGGAGACATTCCCATGTTTATCCTTGTATATATTCTTTTGCTTTGTAGTTTTATTTTGTGCTTTTTGGGCATTTTTGATCTTTTGGTTGAGTGGTTGCAAGTTCGTTGATAGTAGCAAGGTCATGGCAAGGTAGCCAAGGGCGTTTGATGTTGGAATGCTCATCAATTCTTCATGCTCTCCATTCACATAGTAGGACTCCTCTATTGTAAGTATCTCTCTTCTTTTTGAGTCTTAGCATATTTTGTTTTGTTTGGGGTCTCTTCTTTGAATTTATTTCACACTGGGACGGTGTGATTTAAGTTTGGGGGAGAGGCCGGTTGCTAATCATGTTTTCTTTGCTCTTATTTTTCTATTTTAGCATTTGAGTCTCATGCATTTTTCATGAATTTTGAATAAATTTTGAATTTTTTTAGCATTTAGAATTGCATATTCACTTGTAAATGGTGTCTAGTTTGCATTTTAGCCTTGCATTTGCATAAGCATGGAGTAATGACAACCTTGAGAGTAGCTCAATTAGAAATTGATTCAACGCCCAAGTTATTAGTTGTTTGATGCATTGAAGTTGAATCTGAAATCAAGGATGAACCATTTGTTAGAGCACATGCATCATTGCCTTTCCTTGGTTGAAGCAAGCTTGAATTGAATCTAGCCTCATCTAAGTGATAACCATAACTTGACATGTAATTATTGTGCTTGTGCAAACTTAAATGGAATCGTGGATCACTTATACATATTTGGACATTCTTCTTCCTTTTCACCACCTTTGCTTGTCCAAATAGCCAAATAGCCAAATCCCATCTTTGGATTGGTTTCTCCACCTTGCCAATTACCTCCTTTCTAGCCCCTAATCTTTTGTGTGTGTCTTGTGAGGTCTTTTTGGAGTGAACTTAACAAAACGTGTTAGGTTTAGGGCGACAAGGAAGCACTCTTGTGTAGAGTTAGTTCCAACATCGAGGAGCTAATCTAGAACTAGGTTAGATAGGTGGCGGTTCTTAAAGTTTGAGAATGGGAACGGTTAGAAACGCTTAGGGGAATGGCTTGATCTTTGAAGATCATGGTGGAGTAAAAGAGAAGAGAAAGGACGATGAGGAGGGGATTACAAAATGAATGGTATGGTTGGTGCAAGTGTGATTAACAACAAGCTCTAAGTAACTAAGAAAAGCCTCAAGAGACAAAGAAGAAAAGAAGGCCAAAAAGGCCAAGCTACAAAGAAAAGAAGAGGCATGAACCAAAAAGAAGAAAAAGAAAAGAGCTAAGTGAAAACGAAAAGGAGCATCAACCATAACCAAGATGAAGAAGCAAACCCCTAATGAGGAAGAAGGCGAAAAAGGAAAGCAAAGAAGAGCGTAAAGGTCTAAGAAGGCAAAGTGCCTTGGGATAAAAATGGTAGCTTAGGATCGGGCAAGGACGGGTTAGATTGGGCTAAGGTTAGTGACACTCTAGGCATTCGGGGTAGACGAGAGTTTTTCCTTGTATGCATAGGTT
>PKML01054277.1:48638-80370 GCA_002933935.1 Eutrema yunnanense
TGATTTTAATGATGGATCTAGCTTGGGAAAGTGGATCTAGACATGAGGCATTTCATGCACACAAGGTGTTTGATGAAATGCCTAGAGGAACTTTTCAAGAGATTTTCATTTCTAGCCTAAGGGATTAGTTGTCTAGAGTGATTATTTGGTTGATCTTGTTTATATGTTCTCAAGGCTTACTAATGGTTGTTCCACAAATGACAATTTGCTAATGGGATTAATGATTAGCAAAGTGATTAGTGCCTAGATATAGGATTAGTCTAAATTAGAATCTATTACCTAGGGATTAGTCTTCATAAAGTTTTAGACATCACAATTAGAACTTGGATCACTCTATTTCAATAACCCTATCCTTGGATTCATTTTTGTTCATTGAATTGCTTCACTTGTTTATTGCTTTAGCTTGTTTTGTTTTCATTTTAGCTTCTTAATCACAAACCCCTATTTGCTTGCTTAACTCACTTAGTAGTATGTATTCCTAGTGCTTGAAACTTAACCCTTGGTTCGATCCTTTTATGCTCAATAGGCATTTTAGGTAATTGATATAGGTAAAAATCCAACAAAAAGTCGCGGGTAAGACAGGCGATAACTGTTCCTAGTGTCACCCTTCAAAAAGCTCTCTCACAAAACCAAAGTAAATTAAAGCATAGCCATTAAAGTGGCTGTAAAATCCTATTAAATAACCTAAATCACGTTTTGGGGCTTCCTGTAAATAATAAAGTCTTCTGGACCATTTTGCAATTCTTCAACTCTTCATTAAAATCGCGGGTCGTGTCTGTTTCGATGAGTATTGACCGATACCAATGGGGTATCGATCGACACTGATACTTCAAATCGGGTACTCAGCTACACGAACGTCTGCTTTGCTCCAAAATGCTCCAGAAAGCTCAAATATCTCCAATTATGCTCCAAATGTGCTAAAACCTGTAAAAGACTCTAAAACACTACGAAATAGTAGAAATACTCTATAAAATGGACTTATATCATATCTTAAACGGGGTAAAAACCATGATATATCAACTCCCCCAGACTTAGCCTTTGCTTGCCCTCAAGCAAATAGAAGACTAAACCAGAGAAAGAGGTTTGAAAACGTAGAGACTCACATGTTCTTGAAACGTTGCAATGACCATTTTCCCAAGCACCCAAATGTCACCTAACCAGTTTTTGATCTAACCACCATATACTTCTCCGTAGAGATTCGCAACTTTCTAGACTACACACATTATTTCACAGCATTGTTCAATAAAGCCATCCTCGCCAGTTTCATCGCTGTGATTTGTGCCAAGAACCTTCCAGATTCTTTTCCATACAATATCATGACAAGGAACAACCCTTTTTCACACTTTCTTGTATTATTTCTCTCCCCCATACTTATTTTTTATTATGTTATTTCTTTTGTTTTTAGCTTTGCATATACACATCAAGGTATAAGACGCGAGTATTGATGGTGTTGGCCACCGAATCTCCGGTTCTTCCCTCTCAACGTATCAAAGATGTAGGCAAATAATAGCATCATAGGAAAATCTTAGCCTCGCTTCCAATCCTCTGTGTGATCATTCCTCACCAAGCAGAATAATGGGATCGTTGGAAATTTTCCTAACCCTCTACTCAGAAGAAAATCATCTCATCTTTTAATGCATCTTATTTATTAACTTGTAACAGGGAGAGAAATACCGTTCTTTCAAACCCATGGGTTCCTTTGTCAGATACGAATGATAACACTACAAGAAAACACAGTTTTTGTGACTATTTTTTGTGACTACTTTTTTTAGTCGCAAAAAAAAGGGACGATTTTGTGACTAATTTGCGACTAATCATAATACAGAGGCATAATAGTCACAAATTACCGACTAAACAAAGTAGTCAGAAAATAGTCGCTTATTTGCGACTGTTTAAAGACTTGCAAAAGTAGTCCCAAATTTGTGACTGATTTGCTTCGGTTTAGCAACTCCACTCGATTTTTTTAAATAAACATCAAATAATATACAAAAAAATTCTTAACCCTAAATTCTAAACCCTAAACCATCAAATAATATACAAAAACATCAAATAAATAAACATAAAATAATATACAAAAAAAATCAACATTTACAATTTTTAAAATATAATCATTTTATAAATCCTAAGTTATAAACCCTAAACCTCTAACCCTTAATCATAAACTCTAAATCTTAAATTATAAAATATATTTTTGAACATCTATATACCCAAAATCATTGTAAAGTGATATTCAAACCTCTTATGTTCTTAAAGTTTAGGGTTTAGGGTAACATGTACACTAATTTGCAAACCAGTTTTTGTGACTAATTTAGGACTAATTTTTAATAGTAGTCACAAAATAGTCCCAAATTTGGGACTAATTTGCAACTACACTCGATTTTTTTTAGAAATCAATAAATTCTAAACTCAAACCACAAACCCTAAACCTCTAACACTTAACCATAAACTTGATTTAAATTTTAAATTTTAAACAACATCAAATAAATAAACATCAAATAAATTTTTTTAAATATAATCATTTTATAAATCCTAAATTCTAAACCCTAAACCTCTAACCCTTAATCTTAAATTGTAAAATATATTTTTGAACAACTATATACCCAAAATCATTGTAAATTGATATTCAAACCTTATATGTTCTTAAAGTTTAGGGTTTAATGTAAAATGTACAATAATTTTCAAACCCAGTTTTTGTGACTAATTTGGGACTAATTTGCGACTAATTTTTAATAGTAGTTACAAAATAGTCCCAAATTTGGGACTAATTTGCAACACCACTTGATTTTTTTTATAGAAATCAATAAATTTTAAACTCAAACCACAAACCCTTAACCCTAAACCCTAAACCTCTAACCCTTATTCATAAACTTGATATAAATCTTAAACTTTAAACTAAATCTTACACATAAACATCATATAATATACAAAAAATTCAAAACTTACAATTTTTTTAAATATGATCATTTATAATCCCTTTTATAAATCCTAAATTCTAAACCCTAAACCTCTAACCCTTAATCATAAACTATAAATCTTAAATTGTAAACTATATCTTACACACAAACATCAAATAAAAAAAATATATAACACTTACAAAAATTTCAATCTAATCATAACATCTACTAAGTGTTACATGTGTTTTATAAGAAATGATTTTGAAAGATTAAAATTCTCTCAAAATTTATTTATTTTTAAGTTTTAACATATTTTTGAATTACTATATACACAAAATCATTATTAAGTCATATTCAAACTTTCTATGTTCTTAAAGTTTAGGATTTAGGGTAAAAAAATTTTATTGTCACAAAATAGTCCCAAATTTGCGACCGTTTAGCAACCTCAATCGTTTTTTTTAATAGTAGTCACAAAATAGTCCCAAATTTGTGACTAATTTGTGACTAAATGACAAAAATAATGAAAGCTTCTCATTGGCTAATTCATTTAGACGAGGATTGAGATCCTCCACCGTTGATTGGTTTAATCCAACGGTGGAGAATTTTTTTTTTTTTAATTGTTTAACTTTTCTCTCTCCTTGCGATTTCCTTTTTCTTCTTTATATTTTTTTTTTTTTTTTTTTAGCAACCACACGATTTCCTTCTCTTAACTTTCTCATTTTTTGTTCTCTCTGTATCACTTACAAAATCCAATGTTTAATCCAATGTTTAATCCATGTTTTCTGGATTTTTTGTTCTCTCAGTATCACTTACAAAAGTTTTGTCTCACTTACAAAATCCAATGTTTAATCCATGTTTTCTGTGAAAGCTTTGTCTCACTTAACTTCTTCATTGATCTAACTCTCATTTTTTTTTTGCAGATGCTCACTGCCGGCGAGGCTATCGTGTGGTTGGTCCGAGGAGGCGGCGATTTGTAGAAGCTCGCGAGGAGCAGGAGAGCAGATCCGCCGGCGGTGAAGATGAAGATGAAGGAGAGCAGATCCGCCGACGGAGGAGCAGATGCGAATCGGAGGAGCAGGTTCGTGGCCTAAGCCAGACGGAGGAGCTCCCGAGGAGGAGCAGATCGGGATGCCGGCAGACGAGCAGATCGACGCCGGAGCAGATCGAAGCCGGAGCAGATCGGAAGCCGGCGGAGGAGTAGATCGTAGATCTGTTTTTGTTTTTTTTTGTATTTAGATTTTTTTTTTTTTATTTTCTGTAATTAATTAATATAATAAAAATATATATTTTTTTGAATTTGTTTTTTGTTTTTTTTTTTGAATTTTTTTTTACAAGTAGTCGCAAAATTAGTCTTTAAATTAGGACTGATATTATAGTCACATATTTGTCGCAAAATAGCAACTGTTTTGCGACCACTCTATTTAGCGACCAAATATTTGCGACTACTTTTTTTAGTCCCAAAATAGTCGCAAATGAGTCATTTGCGACTATTTTGTGACTATTTTGGTAGTCGCAAAAACTGTGTTTTCTTGTAGTGTAATTCAAGCTCTATGGGTACTAACCACATTGATGAAGTGAAAAAATTTGGCTCATGCTTTAAAGAACTTTGCTGGAAACATGAGTGTCTTCTAGTCAACTGGCCAGCCTTTGGATTTTTCATTAGTCGATCTAGAACTGATTCTGTAACAATGGTCACTTAGAAGCACGGTCAGATCAATGGATTCAAGAAAAAGATCACAGTCTCAGACAAATTTTTGACTCAATAAAACAATGAATGACTCAAAAACGACTGACTATAAGAAAAACAATATCAGCGACTACCTCCCCCAGACTTGAACAACACTGTCCCCAGTGTTATCTAGCCTAGAGTTGGTGAAAGAAAATCAAAAGAACAAAATGGACTGTGAAAAATCAAGAAGTTACCGTGCTGGAACATCGAGTATCGATCGATACCAGGCTTAAGTCAATATGATGAACTGTTCACTCGCGTAGGGTGTCGACCGATACCAATGGGGTATCGATCGACACTCAGGCGATTTAGCGTTGTTTTCATCGTCTAAGGTCAGATGTAGCTCCACAAATGTGTCAAACGATCCATGTGTTAAATGTCAGCACTGTTAGACCACGCAAACACAAGTTAGGTGCACCAAAATATCATAGAAGCATAAATCCACAGGTCCAAAAACATAAAAGACACAAAATTTCAAATGAAAATAAAAAGAAAAGGGAAAAGAAAAGAAAAGAAAAACAAACGTGAAAATTAGATAGAAAGAGGACTAATCCTCCTCAGTGGCGTCTGAGTAATCGCCAGCAGTACCAGATGGTCCAACGTCAGTGGGTATATGTGGTGAAGCAGGACGTCGAGACGAAGGACCAGCGTCCGTGTCAGTCATGCAGCGGCAGCGAGAGATAGCGGTCCAGTTCATCTGCAAACTCGTGACGACGTATCGCTGAAAAGGATCCATCTCCATCTCAGGTAGTGGAGGAAGAGAAAGCACAGCGGCGATAGGAGATGGCTCGTGTTGCGGTTGACCCCCAGCAGGATCATCTACAGGTGGCTGTGCTCTAGTAGCGGAGCCTCGACGTCTAGTGACCGGTGCAGGCTCCATGTCAACATCAGAGGGTGCGAAAAGCAGCTGTGCAGGGTCACCGCCTATGTCGGTCAGATCAGTGTTGGGGAGCTGAACCAGAAAGTCCCCAACATAAGTGCTAAAAACCCAACGCCTGTGAGGCTTCAGCCAACGTAGGTGCTCCAAGTGCGCCTCGCCAATGAACTCGTGGGAGGTCACGATCGAACAACTGGTGGTGCTGATTCCCAGGTGCAAGAAAATGGGCGTGAGAAGACTGCCCACCGTTTCTGTCTTCTTACGACCTGTAGTCCTAGAAGCCTTGCCACGTCCTGTGAAAGGCTTAACCTTCAGCGGCTCCAAGTGATGTGCGAATACAGCACCTAGGTTAACCGCGAGATCCAACTCAGGCCACTCATATACCTCATCAGAAATGAGATCTCCAATCCCAATAGACAGAACAATCAGCTCAGCAACTCTCATCTTGTTTGGCTCCATCTTACACAACAAAGTGTTGCTCAAGATCCTCACAAAGCAGCGCAGGACGGGATGGCGCACATCCATCTATGTAGTGGTCTTACTGTCATAGACCCCATGCCCAAAGTGAGACCAGAATGCCTCAACATCCATGAACTTGCGAGGAAGCTCGCACTTCGAGAAGTCCCGGTGAAACCCATATATGTCGTAGAGCTCCTGAAAAGATATCCTGTATCGCACACCGCGAATCATGAAAGTGAGAACACCCTGCTGTGCAGTCACTGGAGGTTCACCACTGTAGTAGACGCTGACAGAAGCAAGTAACTGGCGAACCAAATCAGGGTACAGGTCATATTGCCGCGCATGCATCGTCCCCAATCCAATCTTGTGAATCAATCCATCAAGCTCCATGTCAAAACCCAGATGACGCATAGTGTGCGTATCAATAAACCGAGTGGAGCGCACGTCAACCTCCCGCCAAGCGTTGTAGAAGATCGAGTCATAATCGTCTTACTCCTCGGAAATAGGCCTATGGGTGCAAGCTTTGCTCTCTGTAATCTCCTTATCCGACCCTTCGTAATCATCCCTCAAACGTATCCTAGCCTCCTCACTGATCTTAGGCCATGGAGAACGAACTGTTGCACGAGAAGGCACATATGAAGAAAATGCGGGAGCTTCGGATGGTGCGTCTCGTAAGTTTGTACCGAAAGCCAATGTGAAGTCGGTGGAGTTGGCGGTCTGAACCTTGTAGAGGTTCTAGGTAAGACATGCGATAACTGTTCCTAGTGCCCAAACCCCGTGATGTAAGAACTCGACGCGAGCACCCAACAAAAAGTCGCGGGTAAGACATGCGATAACTGTTCCTAGTGTCACCCTGCAAAAAGCTCTCTCATAAAACCAAAGTAAATTAAAACATAGCCATCAAATTGGCTATAAAATCCTATTAAATAACCTAAATCACGTTTTGGGGCTTCTTGTAAATAATAAAGTCTTCTGGACCATTTTGCAATTCTTTAACTCTTCATTAAAGTTGCGGGTCGTGTCTACTTCGATGAGTATCGACCGATACCAACGGGATATCGATTGACACTGATACTTCAACTCGGGTACTCAGCTACACGAACGTCTGCTTTGCTCCAAAATGCTCCAGAAAGCTCCAATATCTCCAATTATGCTCCAAACGTGCTAAAACCTGTAAAAGACTCTAAAACCCTACGAAATAGTAGAAAGACTCTATAAAACAGACTTATATCATAGCTTAAACGGGGTAAAACACATGATATATCAACTCCCCTAGACTTAGCATTTGCTTTCCCTCAAGCAAATAGAAGACTACACCAGAGAAAGAGGTTTGAAAACGTAGAGACTCACATGTTCTTGAAACGTTGCAATGACCCTTTTCCCAAGCACCCAAATGTCACCTAACCAGCTTTTGATCTAACCACCATGTACTTCTCCGTAGACATTCGTAGCCTAATCAATTATCCTAAGATATAATTAACCAATTTCCGTTGCGAAAACTATCTAAATCTAAATCTTAGGAATTTCCAAATTCCTTTGCAAATCCTAAAGTCTAAATCAGCTTTAAAATGAGGTTTGATTTGTTCACAATATAACTAAACCAAATTCATTTGCGAATAGTTATTTTGCTCACCCTAGGTTCTATCAGGTAATTAATTGCACTTCCACGCCTAATCAATTATCCTAAGATCTAAGTTCTAGGTGATAAATCTAGAATTAGCTTTGCAAACAACCTATAGTGAAGAACTAATTCAGATGGTGAATCCTAATAACTAATCAATCTAGCATTTAGAGATAACCCTTATGAGAACCCTAAACCTAATCAATCTAGCATTTAGATATACTCAGATATGGAAATTGAAGCAATAAACATGTTTGAATAAATCATCAAATAAATCAGAAAGAGTAACAAGAGGGTTCGAAATCTTCTCTCGGACGAACAGAGTTTCAGACTTGTCTCCCTTCAAAACGCTCTCTCACAAAACTAAAGTAAATTAAAGCATAGCCATCAAAATGGTTGTAAAATCCTATTAAATAACCTAAATCACGTTTTAGGGATTCTTTTAAATAATAATGTCTAAAACACTACGAAATAGTAGAAAGACTATAAAACGGACTTATATCATAGCTTAAACGGGGTAAAAACCATGATATATCCAAGTTACAACCGTCTTTAGTAGTATAGTTTAGTAATACCATTACTTTAGACATGTGGGTTCTATGGACATCAGTCACATCAATGAAGTGCAAAAATTTGGCTCAGGCTTTAAAGAACTTTGCTGGAAACATGAGTGTCTTCTAGTTAACTGGTCAGCCTTTGGATTTTTCATTAGTCGATCTAGAATTGATTCTGTAACAATGGTCACTTAGAAGCAAGGTCAGATCAATAGATTCAAGAAAAAGATCACAATCTCCAACAAAGGATTGACTCAATAAAACAACGAATGACTCAAAAATGACTGACTCTAAGAAAAACAAAAACAATGTCAGCGACTACCTCCCCCAGACTTGAACAACACTGTCTCCAGTGTTATCTAGCCAAGAGTTGGTGAAAGAAAACAAAAGAACCAAGTGGAATTGTGAAAAACAAGAAGTTACTGTGCGGGAACATTAAGTATCGACCGACACACGGCTTGGTATCGAGCGATACCAGGCTTAAATCGATACGATGAACTTAACTCATTCGCGTAGGGTGTCGACCGATACCAACAAGGTATCGATCGATACTCCAGCGATTTCGTATTCAATCGTCTAAGGTCAGATGTAGCTCTAAAAGTGTGTCAAACGATCCAGGTGTTAAATGTAAGCACTGTTAGACCACTCAAACACAAGTTAGGTGCAACAAAATATCATAGAAGCATAAATCCACAGGTCCAAAAACATAAAAGACACAAAAGTTCAAACGAAAATAAAAAGAAAAGGGAAAAGAAACAGCAAACGTGATGATCAGATAGAAAGAGGACTAATCCTCCTCAGTGGCGTCAGAGTCATCGCCAGTAGTGCCAGATGGTCCAACATCAGTGGGCGTGCACGGTGAACGTGGTGAAACAGGACGTCGAGATGAAGGACTAGTGTCCATGTCAGTCATGCAGCGGCAGTGAGAAATAGCAGTCCAGATCGTCTGCAGACTCGTGACTACGTATCTCTGAAAAGGGTCAATCTCCATCTCAGGTGGTAGAGGAAGAGAAAACGCAGCAACAATGGGAGATGGCTCGTGTTACGGTTGACCCCCAGCAGGGCCAGATGCAGGTGGCTGTGCTCTAGTAGCTGAGCCTCGATGTCGAGTCACTGGTGCAGGCTCCATGTCAGCAGAAGCAGGTGCGAAAAGCAGCTGAGCAGGGTCATCGCCTATGTCTGTCAGATCGGTGTTGGGGAGCTGAACCAGGTAGTCCCCAACTGAAGTGCTGAAAACCCAACGCATGTAAGGCTTCAGCCAACGCAGGTGCTCCAAGTGCGCCTCGTCCATAAGCTCGCGGGAAGTCACGATCGAACAACTAGTGGTGCTGATTCCTAGGTGCAGGAAAATGGGAGTGAGAAGACTGCCCACCGTCTCGGTCTTCGGGCAACCTGCAGTCCTAGAAGTCTTGTCGCGTCCTGTGAAAGGCTTAACCTTCAGCGACTCCAAGTGGTGTGCCAATACAACACCTAAGTTGACCGCGAGGTCCAACTTAGGCCACTCATATGCCTCATCAGAAATTAGATCTCCAATCCCAATAGACAGAACAATCAACTCAGCAACTCTCATCTTGTTTGGTTCCATCTTACACAACGGAGTGTTGCTCATGATCCTCACAAGACAGCGTACGACAGGATGACGCACATCTATCTGTGTAGTGGTCTTGCTGTCATAGACTCCATGCCCAAAGTGAGACCAGAACGCCTCAACATCCATGAACTTGCGAGGAAACTCGCACCTAGAGAAGTCCATGTGAAACCCATAGATATCGCTGAGCTCCTGAAAAGATATCCTATACCGCACACCGCGAATCAAAAAAGTCAGAACACCCTGCTGTGCAGCCACAGGAGGTGCACCAGTGTAGTAGACGCGGACAGAAGCAAGGAACTTGCGAACCAAGTCTGGGTACAGGTCATACTGCCGCATAGGCATCGTTCCCAATCCGATCTTGCGGATCAGTCCATTAAGCTCCCTGTCAAAACCCAAGTGCCTCATAGTATACGTATCAAGAAAACGAGTGGGACGCACATCAACCTCCTGCCATGCGTTGTAGAAGATCGAGTCGAAATCTTCCCATTCCTCGGAAATAGGCATGTGAGTGCAAGCTTTGCTCTCCGTAATCTCCTTATCCGACCCCTCGTAATCATCCCTCAAACGTATCATAGCCTTCTCACTGATTTTAGGCCATGAAAATCGAACTGTTGCATGAGGAGGCACAAGTGATGAAGGTGTAGGAGCCTCGGATGGTGCGTCGCGTAAGTTGGTGCCGAAAGTAAATGTAAAGTCGGTAGAATTATCAGTCTGAACCTTGTAGCGATTCTTGGTGAGACAGGCGATGACTGATCCCAGTGTCCAAACCCCGTCGTGGAAGAACTCGACTCGAGCACCCGACTGGTACTCTTTCTCTGGTGGGTTAGAGCTGGATGCGGTATCAGTGTGTGCTTTCTTCCTAGGTGCCATATACATCATCAACAATCAAAACACAGCATAAATCTAACATCTCTCTCAAGTATAGCAATCTCGGCCAAGTGAATAGTCAGCATCGACTGATACCAATGTGGTATCGATCGATACTCAAACAGGTATCGAGCGTCACGACGAAGAACACAAATCCGAAAATTCCAAGAGTGCAAACCAAGGGTAAGTAAGTGTAATGCAAGATTCGACTAGGCCTAGAACACACTAATCAAGTGATAATCATCCAGCAAAACAAGTTCTAAGAGCCCAAAAATCGAAAATCCAACCTTGGTTCACGGATTGAAAAGATGAAAATTCGTGTTTCATACCTTGTAGATCGTGAGATTGAGTGAGAGAATGAGATAGAGCACGAAAATCCGAACAGGATAGACACAAAAATCACTCAAATCCGTTGAGAAACGAAGATTTGTGATTTTGAGAGAGAGAGTTTCGGTATATGTATCGAGCGATGGAGGCGGTGGGGAAAAAAGGAAAAACCGTAGGGTTTATAAGGAAACTTACATGCGCATGGAGTATCGATCGATACCAGTGGGTGTCGATCGATACTGAGGGTAATGAGTTGCTCGCCTCATGGAGGTCGTTCCAGATTGTGTATGTTTAACCACGGGTATCGACCGATACCAAGTGGTATCGATCGATGCGAGACTTCCGAATCTGATTCACGTGACACAACGAAACACAAAACAAAAACTAGAAAAATAAAAGACTCATACGTACAGACTTACTAGTGGGTTGCCTCCCACTCAACGCTTGTTTTACGTCACGAGCTTGACTGTACGGACAATCAGTCCGGATAAGAATGAGAGCTTGCAGCAAAACAAGCTCCACAACTTGACATCTCCAGGTTCAGAGTTCTGCGCAGCATGTTCTCCCCAACCTCTTGTCCTTTCTCCTTCAGCTCCGGAGTAAGAAGAACTCTAGCCTTAGAAAATGGCCTTGAGGTCCCTTTGCGTTTCACCTTATATTCGATCGAATCTCCATCGCACTTCTGAGGGATTAAGGTTACATGTGTAGCACTCTCGACTCTTCTGTTCTTTACCTCCTTATTTGCCTTAGTCTTTTTGATGACTTTCTTGGTGATGATAGGAGGACGATCCAGAACTTCTATGACAGTTGGTTCATCATAAGGCTCTTCCAAAAGATCAACCATCAATGTTTCTCCCGCACCAACGGGGATGCAAGATATCTGTGTGGGAGCTCTTCTAAACCCAACAATCTAAACTACTCGCACATAGTGGAAAAAGACATAATTAAATTAAGCATAAGATTGGTGAAGAAGCCTCACGAACAAGAACTAACCTTGGTGAGAAACCTCCTCACCAATCCCAAAAATCTCGATGCAAGAATACAAGAATGAAAGCAAAATAGTGTGTAAAATGTGTCTAGGGTTTGATTCACAAAATTGTTGTCTAAAATAAGTATTTATAGGTCTTCAACAAGCTTAGGTCGTTTTAGGGTTTGACGGGAAAAGACGGTTTTCGCCTCGGGTGAAGAAACGGTTCGTCTTGGGCAGAAATAGGCTTGGCCGTGGCGAACTGGGTCCTGGCCACGGGTGGAGTGGCTCCAGGGGCGGCGGAATGGTGCTTGGCCACGGGTCCGGCTCCTTGACCCACGGTGGACTGCTTCTTCGGGTAGCTTCATCGGTCTTCAGTGCTTTGAGTATATTTTAGGATCCAACCATTGGATTGTCCACAATCCAATTTTATTTGAAAGCTGGTTGTCTTTACTTTGTTGTATCCAAATTTGGTGATGATCAGACGGTGAAAAGGTCTTCTTTGATTGCAAGACTTCTTAACGGTCCAAGTTTATCCAAAAACGTACTTTTGCTCTGAAATGCACTCTTTAATCCCGAGTTACCTGAAAAGAGTCTTAAAACCGTAAACATGCGAAAACCGTAATAAAAGGATAGAAAACCAAGTGGAACACTTATTAAAGTGTTCTAAAATATATAGCAAAACGGGTAAAAATATGGTGTTATCACACCCCAGACTTAAACCTTGTTTGTCCTCAAACAAGACAAAGTTCAAGCTTGGAAATGATCAAACGAAAATCATCGGGAACTAGAAATCTCAGAGACCGTCCTTCTAAATCATAACCATCAAACTACATCAATCGCAACCTAGCCTAGAAGATTCTCACTAGGAGTTCCCGTAACACTAGTCCACGGTATCCTTCATACGAAATATAAACTTTCAAAATCCAAAAATCAGGTCAACTAGCTCTCTAAATTCATTAAGTATAGGCGTGAGTTTCTCATCAAAAGGAATAAACTAAGACAATCGAGGCTAGGTATTAAAGGCATTTAGAGGTGAGGTTAAGAGTGTTTTGGGTTACCGTAATTTTACCGAAGGGTGCGAGATATTATGCAAAATAGCAAGAGAAGAAAGACCTATTGATCACCACAACTTCCAGTCACTTCTTCTTGCGTAAAAGGGTTGCACTTCCTCCTTCCGAAAACAGAAGTTTTCTGTCATTCCCCCAGACTTAGAATTTTATGTGGGATCGGAATGATAGACTTCTCACAAACGAACCATGGATGCCTCATAAATATTTCGACCAACCTAGACTCTTTTAAGGCTTTTGTTTCCTTTCCCTTTCACTTATTTTCGGTTTTTTTTTTTTTTTTGAAAGGGGGAAACGCTTTTTATTGAAGTAGAGTCTTAGGGGCACGAAAATTTACCATGATTTTGAGTTTTTCCAAGGCATAACCAAGCTCGCATCTTTGTTGAATTCATCACCACCGATCGCGTATAGTCTTCGTCTTTAGTGACTGAAAGATGTGTCGTTCTTTCCTCTCCGGCGTTTTTGCACATATCTGCGCATAAGACACAAAGAAAGTTGTATGAGGTTTGAACAATGGTTAAGTTTCCGGTGGGATATCAACTAATGATGAGTTGGCCATTCATGTACGACAAAGAGTGGTAAAAGGTAAAAGTACGTCATGAATGTAAGATTCGTTATCTTTGCCTAAACCTTTGATGAGAAAATTAAGTCAAGATTAAGTCCAAATAAAATAGAGCTAGCATATTCCATCCTAGAGAATCTCTACGGGTCTAAATTCCTCTGGGATTTCGCATTAACAGAAACTCTAGCTACTGCCTAGTCTAGAACCAAATTACGAAAGAGCATGTTACTAGGAGATAGCGTAGAAGCACACTGGTCGGTTATCGTCATGGATTCATTTCATCATTTCCTCAAAACGTATTCCTACGCTTTTCGAAAAACTTGATTTTTTTTTAAAAAAACGTCGAAAAATGCAAAATGCAAACACAAATGAAAGAAGTGGTGGTTAGTAAGGGATGGAATCCTCCCTTAGACTTAAATCACACTGTTCTCAGTGCGAAATAAATCGGGTAAGAACGAATAATAGATGTATGTAATAATTGAAAAAGTTTAAGGAAAAATAAAACTTACATGGATGCGGTCAGGGAATGGATTTGCGAATGGAATGGTGGTGATTTAGGGATGGTAGATGATGATATGGTGATGGGAGTGGATGTGGGGATGATTGGGAATGGGTTTTGAATCGATCGAGGATAAAAACAAATCGTTCAGGATCGTCAGGGGGCTGGCCGCGGGTCAAAGGGCTGTAGCCGCGGCCAATTGCAGGCTGGCCGTGGGTCCGTTGATCGCGACCGCGGCCAAGGGCTAGCTCGCTGCGGGTCTGGCTTGTGCAGCCGCTGTCGAGCTTCTTTTGCGGTCAATTCCTTCCTTGCGGTCCGGGCTGGACCGAGCAGTTCCGAACCGTGTCTCCATCTTCTTGTCTTTTCGGTTTTTGTATTTTTAATTTTTTTTTTTTTTGGATTTTTTGTTTTTTTTTAGAAAACTGAAAACTAAGAAAAGAAAAAGTTAGTAGAAAAATAAAGAAAAACTAGAAAGAAAAACGTACCTAAAATGGATTGCCTCCCATTAAGCGCTTTTGTTTAAAGTTGTTTAGCTCGACGTTGGTATCGAGGTGAGCTTAGTCGTAGAAAGACAGCGTCTTACGACAAGTCTTCTTTGATCTTCTTTTGTTTTCCTCGTCATGTGAATCATCGCTTGTTCATGGATCGGGATCGGGATCGGGATCGGGATCGGGATCGGGATCGGGATCAAGTTTGGGATCCATTGTGCTAGAACGTCTTTCTTCTCTTTTTTTTAGTGGTATGGCAGTGTAGAACACGTCTTTGTCGATGTTAGCGAATGAAACACGTCGATTTGTCCAATCCATGATAGCTCCAACGGTTGATAAGAAAGGCCATCCTAGAATTATCGGTGTTGCATCTATCTTCGTTGTTTGGACGATGTAAAAATCGACGGGGGCTATGCAATCTCCGATTCTTATTGGCATTTCTCGGGGCCTTTTTGGTATGGCACAAGTCTCGTTGGCCATGCTGATTTTTGTCCGGGTACGGTGTACGTGCTTAATACCGATGCGCTGTGCGGTCAATTTTTGACATGATGCTCAAGCAAGCTCCGGAATCACAAAGAACGTTCTTAAATTCAACTCAACGGATGCTACAAATGATAAGGAACTGACCTTGTTCTTCGATTTTGTGGAGACTCCTAACGGGTTTTCCGTTCATGGCATTGTCGAAAAAATCTTCTATCTCCGTTATGGACTCTTTGTTTTCACAAAAGAAATGACCAATCATATGATCCATGTAAGCTCTAGCAAAAGTAGTACCTCTAGGTAGATTATGAACCATGTTGTTGAATTCCTCTAACTTCTCTCAGCTTATCTTATTCGGGTACTCGGTACTTCTCGGGACGGTAGATTCGGATAGCATGTGAAGCGGCATAGGGTGTTGTTGAACGTCTCGCTCTCATGAAGTAGGCGTGAATGTCTTCCTTGCTCTCATTGTTGTAGCGGAAGAAAGCGTATATAGGTCATTTTTTCCAAACTTCTTCGAAGGAGGTGTGCATCGGGATTGATTTCACAAATCTATTAAACTCGATCAATCTTTCTCGGGTGATGCAACCTGTCCTTGGCTATTCCGGTATGGGACTTGGTGGAGGTGTTGGTGCAAGGTCAGAGTCACTCAATGGGCCGAAATCTGATTTTCAAAAGAATAACTCGAGTCTTCTTCCTCGAAGTATCGTTCTTCGACTTCATTGGAGGATTGGGCTGATAAAACCATGTTGCACGGTGCAATGAAGTCTTGTTCTAGGCTGGTTCTATGCTATGTTGAGTCTTGAGAATCAGTAGAGAGTGCAGCTTGCTCAAAGAAGAGCGTTCGGGATTCGAACGGTTCAGGGGGAGACGAACATGAGCTGGCTGCGGGTCCGAGGAGCGGAGGCGCGGCAGAGTACAGGCTGGACGCGGGTCCGGTTGACGGAGGCGCGGTGGAGGGAGAGCTGGCTGCGGCCGGAGAGCTCGCGCTGGTGGTGAGGGGAGTCCGTGGGGACTTGACCGGTTCGTCGTCTTCTTCATCTCCTTTGGTGTTTTCTGGTTCTTGGGAGTCATTTGGCCTCTCCCCTAGGTCAGGAACATGTATTTCAAGTGTTGTATCATACTCCTCATGATCTTTAGATAGTTTCTCCACTTTCTCTTCTACTTCGTCAATAACATAAATGAGTCGGTTTAGTGTAAAATCGAGCTCTCTCATTTTGGCCTTAACTTCTCCTACTCCTTCCCATAACTCGAGGGTGTAATTGTAGGTGGTGTTATTGTTTTCATTGACGGAGTTATCCAAATCATCAAGTTTGTAGTTCAAAGTACGTACCCCATCATTGGCTTTCCGGATATCGAACTTTTGTCTTCCTTGTTCTTCTTGAACGAGATCCATCCTCTCGTTTAGTGTTGTAGCGTCTTTAAGGGTCTGCTCTTCAAGGATTTTGAAGTGGGCAGTAAGGTCATCGAACTTCTTGTTGAATTCGACGGAGATGGAATCTATTCTATCATTTAAAGTGGCTCCGAACTTGGCCTGGGACTCGATGGTTTTGTTGATGGTATGAACGTTGTCTAGAGCTGACAACGGGAGACGCAAAAGGCTCGTCTCGGTAGTAAGGAGGCTCGTGGCTTCCTTGAGAGTAGTTGGTCGGTGCCGGTTTCTGATCCATGTAGAACGAATCACACACAACTTGTGAGTCGTGACGGTGGTGAGCACAAGATGGGTCATAGTAACTGATATGCTAATGGGATCACCCGAGAAGACCCATGTGACTTGTTCTGCACAAACGAAGTTTATGATCAACTGGTCCATACCAACGACCACTTGTACTACATTCTCACCTCATCTAGAGCACTTCTCGAAGTGGAATCAGTCCAATCCAAGTTCAGGTGAAGAAGTTATTCAACTTCCAAGACAAGTGAATACCAGCCGACGAGGACGTTCAAAGAATTCTTCCAACCAAACCAGAAGGAATTAGACTACAAATCAAATTGTTCCGAAATCTTGATTCATCAGAGCATCTGTGAAAATTGGATTCACTCCAAAATCGGTTCAGAATTGGAAGCGACAGAATTTACAAGTCAATGGATCTGCTTCAGCACCCAGTGCACGACAATGCCAAAGATCGAGTCACACAGCCCGACTCAGATACGATATAGCTACGAATCCACTTGGAGAATGTTCATTAATCTCTTGTGTTTCTAACAAGACCAAGATCACAAGAAATGGACATCGGATCACAAAGATTCTTCCCATTTGCCTAAGTGGGTCGAACTGGTGCTATGCTTGAAGAATGCTAGGCCCACTTGGTTTAGGAGCTTGCAAACATTTGTTTGGCATCCATGATACATTTCTAAGCCCAATAAGGAGTTCAAATTTGTGCCCCAAGAAGAATAAACAAGAGGAAGAGCCAAGAGTCATATTTCAAATTCCAAAACTAAGTTTTAATGTTCGGTCATTTTCGAGGAGAGTTATTGTTCTCTCTCTCCTTCATGCAAGTCTTTGAGTTTTCTTTATATTCCTTGTAACCCAATGGGCGAAAATCATCTAGAATTTTTATCAAAAACCTTTCTGAATTTCTAGATCTTGTTGATGAGTAATATTCAACAAAAAAACCTTATATTCTTTTGGTGAGTAATATCCTTGAGAATCGATTGTGGAATATCAAGGGCCTTCCCCAACCCTTGTGAGACCATTCAATCCACATCCTTTGTTCTTTGAAGCTCTTCGGTTTCATAGAAGCAAAGCTTATCCCCTTTTACCAACTTCGAGTGAGAATCCTTGGGAGGATCGCATCAGTAACCCCGCTCGTAGTAGCAATCTCGCTCCAGAGGCGAGTTCATGTTTCAAAGCCTGAAACGAAGAAAAACAAAACCAAAAATCAAATAGCAAAAGTTTGTTCTAAAGTTGTTTTACTAACCTCTAAGTTGTGATATAAGCTGTAGCGATTTCTCCCCGGCAACGGCGCCAAAAACTTGATGCGAATCGGATTCGTCTCCGAAACTTCAGGTCTTAAATTTATAAACCTTAAAGCCTGCAAGTGCACATATGTGCGTTGTAGTACTTGAGGTATCGATCCACATGGAGAGAGTGCTGTTCTATGAGACCTTAGACACTATATAGTAAATAAACCTAGAACGAATATATTTTTATAGGGTTTTTGTAACTAGAATTGTATAGAACGAAAAACGGAAAACTTCTACTAATCTAATCTAAGAAAATCGACCACTACCTAAGCTAAGGGGATTTCAACTATTAAACTAATGCTAAAAGAAACTAAACCTATCCTAAGAAATTCTAAGATTAACCTAATACCTAAGAGAATTGACCACTAACCTAAACCTAATGAAATCGATGACTAAACTACTTCTACGGACTCTATTGCTAAACTATACTACTAAAGACGGTTGTAACGTATTCTAAAACATTGTTGGGTCGAGAGAAATATCTCGGGGTATGCTTGATTCATTCAAACGGCCCCTAGCTCATTAGTAACTGGTGTTTCTAGATTATAACTCCACGAACATGACATAATAATGATGTAGTCTACTTCCGTATAACCTACGTCCTACAATCTATTCACTCGATCAGTAGCTTCCGTCTCTGGCCGCGCGTAAGATTGTGATATGCTTGTGGGTCCATAGGTTCACGGCACTCCGTAAGTATACTTTCGAAATCTTACGACGCGCACACCTTGTAGATGAACTTTGTTGGTGATTAGATGCAACACTTCCGTGGTTCTAAACTCCCCCTATCAGCCTCTAGTTCATGATACTAGATTCAT
Source organism: Eutrema yunnanense (assembly GCA_002933935.1). Classification (NCBI taxonomy): domain Eukaryota; kingdom Viridiplantae; phylum Streptophyta; class Magnoliopsida; order Brassicales; family Brassicaceae; genus Eutrema; species Eutrema yunnanense. Next base: position 67,409 of record PKML01054277.1, read on the forward strand.
GCATTAAGAACTTTCCACAAGAAGAGCTCTAGAAATCAGCTAGGGTTTACCGAGTGAAATCCTTATCGAACATAGAATTCCCCTCGATAATCCTTTAAACCCAACAATCTAAACTACTCGCACATACTGGAAAAAGACATAATTAAATTAAGCATAAGATTGGTGAAGAAGCTTCACGAACAAGAACTAACCTCAGTGAGAAACCTCCTCACCAACCCCGAAAATCTCGATGCAAGAATACAAGAATGAAAGCAAAATAGTGTGTAGAATGTGTCTAGGGTTTGATTCACAAAATTGTTATCTAAAACAAGTATTTATAGGTCTTCAACAAGCTTAGGTCGTTTTAGGGTTTGACGGGAAAATACGGTTTTGGCCTCGGGTGAAGAAACGGATCGTCTAGGGCGGAAATAGGCTTGGCCGCGTGCCCGTCTTCTTTGGCCATGGCGAACTGGGTCCTGGCCGCGGGTGGAGTGGCTCCAGGGGCGGTGGAACAGTGCTTGACCGCGGGTCCGGCTCCTTGACCCGCGGTGGACTGCTTCTTTGGGCAGCTTCATCGGTCTTCAGTGCTTCGGGTATATTTTAGGATCCAACCATTGGATTGTCCCCAATCCAATTGCATTTGAAATCTGGTTATCTCTACTTTGTTGTATCCAAATTTGGTGATGATCAGACGGTGAAAAGGTCTTCTTTGATTGCAAGACTTCTTGACGGTCCAAGTTTATCCAAAAACGTACTTTTGCTCCAAATTGCACTCTTTAATCCCGAGTTACCTGAAAAGAGTTTTAAAACCGCAAACATGCGAAAACCGTAATAAAAGCATAGAAAACCAAGTGGAACAATTATTAAAGTGTTCTAAAATATATAGCAAAATGGGTAAAAATACGGTGTTATCAGTATGTTTACACAATGGGCGATTGTGGTTACGCGAAGACCGTTTTGAAGCTGATTGATCCCGAGAAAGTATATTTTGGAGATCGAGTCATAACCAGATAAGAGAGTCCTTATGTAAAGACGCTTGATCTTTTGTTGGTTGATGAGTGTGGAGTTGTGATTGTGGATGATACTCCACAAGTCTGGCCTGATCATAAGAGAAACTTGCTAGAGATCACCAAGTACAACTATTTTAGAGACAAAACAAGAGGCGATGTGGAGTACTTGAAATCTTATGCAGAGGAGAAAAGAGACGAGAGTCGGAAGGATGGATCGTTGGCGAATGTTTTGAAAGTTCTCAAGGAGGTTCATGAACGATTCTTCAAAGACAGAGTTGAGAAAGAGTTAAAAATTGATTCAAAGGATGTGAGGTTGTTTCTGCATGATCTCTGCACACAACAATATTTCTAATTCAAAGGATTGTGAATTTGTGATCCAGTTTGACTTTGTAGTTTCTATGAGAAATAACAATCTGTAAAACATAATATATCCATATTTCCTTTTTCTTATCGGTTTTGGGACAACAAAAACATTGTCTTAGGGTTGTATTTACTCAACTCACAAAAGTTTAGTAAAAAAAAACCCTAGAAAGGCGATGTGTTCCAATTTCGTTCTTAATTTTTATGTTTTTACTAGTTCATCAAATTCACCTAAATGATAACATAAAGCAAATTATAATTTAATTTGAATAGACAAATTTGCTAAAAATAATTAACAAAATAACCATGATGTGACAAAATGAAGAAGTTACTGTTGGGCGGAAAGGGTAAAAAGACAGTTTTGCCATTGACTTAATGACAAATCATTTCTCTCTCTTTCTCCATAGTTTCTCTTTTTTCTTCTCTCATTTTTCCGCAAAGAAACAAACAAAGAATACACAAATTGATCTAACTAAAATACAAAAATGAATATGATAAAACTTCGAACACAAAACATATTGTCCTTACCGATAGCAATCTAACGATACCCATATACCCATGGTTCCGGTGACGATGATGGCACCGGCGCCGACCACAGTTGTTATTATTGTAAAGGGTTATACATTTTTTGTAACGTGTTACAAATTGTTTTTATGTATAAACATTATATTAACATCTAATTTTATATTTATCGCGCTATAAAATATGTTAGATTGATAACAATAGTCTTGAACATCATAAACTATTTATTGTACACCAGATAAACATTTGAATGTATCTCCAACTTTATATTTAACAAGGTAATTTAATTGTTGCATGTTAGTTTTCATATTCTTAGACTTCAAACGAAAATCGGATGATTCGAATCCGACGAATATTCGGTAAAGATCGGCTGAATCTAGATTAGAGCGGTTAGACTCCAATGAAGATATGTCGAAGATCAGATGAGATCTGGCAAAGACCCGATGAAAATCTGGTGAAAACCATGATGCGGTGATGGTGACGACGTCAATATGTGTTGTTGTTATAACGCGTCGGTGGTAAACATATATGTTTACCTCTAACATTTTGTTTACCTCGATAATTCAATTATTGTATGTAAACTTTTATGTTCATTGTTGGAACATACATGTCTATATATATAAGGATAATAAGTTACGTGTAGTTTTAACATGTTAACATACTTATTGGACAATATAAATATTTGGATAAAGTTCTAAGTTTTTATTTAACGACGTAATTAAAATATTGAGTGTTAACTTTCAGATTAAAGTATCTATTTAAGTGCGAAGAAAGGATGATTTAAATCCGACAAAGATTCGGTAAAGATCAGGTGAATCCAGATTAGAGTGGTTCGACTCCAATAAAGATATGTCGAAGATCGGATAAGATCTGGGAAACACCCGATGAAAATCCGGTGAAAACCATGATGCGGTGATGGTGACGACGTCAATATGTGTTGTTGTTATAAAGTGTCGGATGTTTACTTCTAACATTTTGTTTACCTTGATAATTCAATTATTGTATGTAACTCTTATGTTCTTTGTTGGAACATACATGTCTATATATGTAAACTCTTATGTTCTATATATATAATAAGTTATGTGTACTTTTAACATGTTAACATACTTATTGGACAATATAAATATTTGGATACAGTTCTAAGTTTTTTTTTAACGAGGTAATTAAATTATTGAGTGTTAACTTTGAGATTAAAGTATCTATTTACGTGCGAAGAACACTGATTCTAGTTTGCCAAACAACTCTGTCCGGCAATCGATGGAGTCGAAGGACGGCATACCAGTCCGACAAATTCTAGTATTGAGTCGTGACGTGTTTAGAGTTTAAAATTGTGTTTGTGTTCAGGTCGTTCGGCTTCGTATGCGCGGATCATGGAGAGATCTGCCTCCGCTTGACCATCGTCACCACTACAAGCTCCGTACATCCGTCACATCCAAAATAGAGACGTATAACGAGGAAGATATTAAAGATTAAAGAAAAAAAAAACAAAAGAAATTGATGAATGAGAGAGAAATATGGCCGAAGGGTATAGTGAGATTAGCTAATTATGAACAATACACAAATCTTCTATTTGTTACTTTGCTAATTAATTTCTGATTCATGGTTATATGTCCCAATTACTCAGATTTTTTTCTTAAATGAGATACTTTTGTATTTTGTTGAGCAAACAAAATATTTATTTTTTAGTTAAAAATCCACATTTGTTATATATGAACAAAACTGAAAAGGAAGTCAATTTTTGGATAGACTCAACACTTGGACATACTTACAAAAATTTACGGTTATGACCTTTTAGATAATTATAAATAGATCATTTTCTTGCTTAAACTATATCTTTGAAATATACAATATTGGTTTGTTAAGAAACTAAGTATTGATAATGGGTTACTCCAAATTGATGGTTACATTCACTCTTGTTGCTATGGCGGCCATTTCTTGTGACATTTTCTCTGGTATATGTTTTAAAAAAAAAATTTGATTATTACATATACAATTTTTAATCATGTTCCAATTTTTTTTAATGGTTGGTATAGTTGAAATGGGGATTCATGTGCAAGCTGCGGCTCCCTTTTGTGGACAAGATTGTACCGAGAAATTCCTATATCAAGATTGCTATAAACATTGTGTAGGATTGTCTTATAAAAACGGTGTTTGCATTCTATCTGAAGAACTTCCTCCTAAAACTTCTACATATCGTTGTTGTTGTTCATAAATTAAATATGTAATTCATCATTCTCTTTGATCAAATATGTTTATGTTTTTTCTTTCACTATAATAAATTGTTTTTTTTTGTTGGTAGTGGGAAGATCAAATAGATATGAAATTCCATTAATGTCATTTAAAAAAAAATTATTATTTTAAAGAAAATCAATGTCGTTTTTATATGATAGATTGTTTTTTAAAACGGCATGTATACATGTGATTTTGATAGATCAAGACTTAGGTAACTTAATAATTTGTACTAGTTTCATTGTCATGTCATCAGTAAAGTTCAAACTCAGTAAAATAAGACTTAATTGCACCACAAGTCACTTATTTACAATTTCCTCACGTTTTTATCAAGTTTTTTTTTTGTTTTTGGTCTTTTTGTGGGTTAAATGACAATTTTATCCTCCCTCCTACTGGTTTGTGTTCCGTACACAGCCTAATTCGCCCAATACTGTAAGGGGTAAGACCGGAAAGTCAACATATAAATAGTAAAATAAGTGTTAGTTTGCAAATTAAGTTGAGAAAGTGCTAAAAAATTTACAAAACTTTAAGAAAGTGACAATTCATGCAAATGACTCGTAAAATAACATATGTTGCTAATAGAACAATGTACTTTTAATATATATGTATTTTTTTGTAAATATATATGTATATTTTTTTATATATAAGAGGAAATTGCATAGATTGTAACTTATTTGAATATTCATTAGTATTTAGATACTTTTTTAAAATGTTAAAAATAGTTGTTACTTTTTGGGGTGAGAAGTCGATTTTACCCCTTTTATTGCTACATTGTGTACCGTCCATTATCGTACACGCCGTACTGTACAATAGTAAAATTAGGTTGAATAATGAAATAAGTGGCACTGTACACTTTCAAAAAGTGACAAACAACTAATGAATCTTCAAATAAATGACAATTCTTGCAAAATCTTCTTTATATAATAACAAATGTTTACGATTATGGAAAGATATATTAATAGCTTGTATTTATATATCTGACAAAATTGAATTTAGTTAATTTTTGTCGAAGTTCATCAGCGGTTTGTCCACACATATAGATAGAGATTAGAAAAAGAGAAAGGCATTGCACGAATGTAAAATTCACGCGAGTTAAATATTTTGGTTTTTTATTTTGGTTTTTAAAAGGCACTACACAATGGCTATCTACCAACTTTTGAAAATAATTTCAAGTTTTGCATATATAAACACATGATCATACTAATACGACGAGACAATTTTTAGAGAATATAGATAGTCACACATAGCTTTGAATTCTTCCGTGACTACCAATAAAAGTGAAATAGCTATATATAACTACGGAAATTTTTGTGGCTATAGTAGCCATTGATTTAGGTTGTGGCTATATTTGTTACAATATTCAATATATTCATTGCTAATTCGTGGCTATTTTGCAACAAGATTATTTGTGTTTTTGTGTGGTTATAAGATCATGTGCAACGGGAGTGTGTCAGTGAGACACTTCCTATTAAAAAAAAAATAATAATAAAAAAGAAAAAAAAGAAAAGGAGAGAGCGTGAGTGAGACACTTCCTATTGAAAAAATAAAAAAAATGAAAAAGTAAGAATGAGAAAAGGAGAGAGCGAGAGACCGTGTCTCGTATCGTATGAGAATACGACACTGTGAACAAAAACTGAGACACCCTCGCGCTGACGTGGCGTGCGTGTATTGGTGTAATTTTTTTTTTTTACCTAATTTAAAAAAAAAAAATATTATAATTTTTTTTTTTTGAGACATCTAAGGAGATGTCTACCGCTGCAGATGCTCTAAATGCCCACAATTTGTTTTTGTGGCTAAATTACCAATAATTTGTCAAAAAATAGCTATGAATTGTATATTTTTCAAGATGTGACTGTTTTGTGATTGATTTGTGGCTTTTTAATATAGACACAGATTAGCACTTAAAGAGACTTGTAGATGATTATAACTTCTTATGTAATTATAACTTCTTATGTAATTATAAGTAGATGATTTTCATGCTCAAGCTATATTTTGAAAATACAATCTTGGTTTGTTTAAAAGCTGAGTATTAGAAAGAATATTGAAAATGAGTTCCTCCGAATTGATGGTTACATTCACTCTTGTTGCTATAGCGGCCATTTCTTGTGACATTTTCTCTAATATATACTTGTTTGTTTCAAAATATATTTTTGATTATTATATATACACTTTTCTATCCATCTCTAATTTATTTTTATATTATTGCTAGTTGAAATGGGTGCGACTTGGACTGGTGGACATGATTGTACCGAGAAATTCCAAAATCAAGACTGCTATAAACATTGTGTAGGATTGTCTTATAAAAACGGTGCTTGCTTTCTATCCAAAAGACTTCCTCCTAAAACTTTTTTTTTTTTTTTTTTTTTGCTAGGAATGTAAATTTTCATTTAAATGATAAAAGGTAATACAATATCTACCTACAAGCAATGGTCCTTGCCAAAAAAAGATAAAAAACAAGGAGCAGAACAAAGATACAGAAAGCGAAGAAACTCAGGATAGGCAGTACTAACGAAGCCAAAGACCCATTAGATTTCTGAAGCTTTTCAGATGTCTTCGGGCCGTGATTGAGTTTATGATTTGCCGGTCAATATCTTTGAAGATATTAAGTGGCGGGATGGTTACCTGATTATGTAACAGATTATTTCTTTGCCTCCAAATGTTGTAGACCACTGCTTGGGCTACCAATTTTCGAAGAAGCTTAGGTGACCTAGCATTCCGCCCATTTGACCAAGATATTAAATCCGCCCAGCAAAAGAGTGATAGTGAATTTATCGATAATCTGACCTTGACAAAGTTCCAGATCACCTCAGTATAGCCACAAGATAACATTAGGTGATCCCTGGTTTCCACTGCTGATGAGCACAAGCAGCATTGGTCAGAAACGGGTAGTCCCCAAGCTGCAAGTCGAGCTCGAGTTGGAAGTCTGTCTAGTTGACAAATCCACATATTAAAGGCGTGTTTTGGTGTAGCACCCTTAAACCAAACCGAAGAGACCCAAGATTTTTCAACTTCTCTTGGCCGTAAGGCATTCCACGTCAGCGAAGAGGAGAAGCCCCGACAAGGCGTCTCACCAATAAACCAATCATACGAGTCCTCCGTGGAGGAATGCGAAGGGAGACTTATTGATGTCAAATAAACATGAAGAGCAACAGCATTTGCTGATCTAGGAGCCGCCAAAACCCAACCGTCGGTATTACAAGCGTCCACGACTTTTGACGAGGCCGAAATTCTGGTGTTTCTGGGACCATCAGCTCCCAAGAACTTGATTAAAGGGCCAAATGGTGTCCAAACATCAAACCAGAAGCTTGTTGTTGACCCGTTACCCACAATGCTTTTGATGAATTTCTCGGCTAAGGGTCTCAGTCTCAACAGAGATTTCCAAATCCAAGTGTCGCTGTTCTTTGCTTCTAATTCCCAAAAACTAGATGTAGATAGTTTATGATGATGATGCTGCCATGCCACCCAGAGCGACCCGCTGTTTGAGAAAAGTAGCCACACTAGACGCAGACACAGAGTAGTATTCCAAACAGAATAACGTCTCAAGCCCAAGCCGCCTTCAATTTTAGGTAAGCAAACGTTGTGCCACGCAACTTTTGCTTTGTGGTGATTATCAATGGTACCTGACCAAAGAAACCTTGAACAAAGGGATTCAATCCTCCTAATACAACCCTTAGGCAGAATAAAAGTGGAAATCCAAAAGTTCACCGTCCCTGAAATGACGGAGGATATTAGCTGCACTCTCCCGGCAAAGGACAGAGATTTGACTGCCCAAGCTCTGAATCTCGAAGTGATTTTCTCTATCAACGGTGAGTATTCTGCAATCCTTAGCTTTCTGCTCATTAGAGGCAGACCCAAATATCTTATAGGAAAAGAGCCAATTGGGAAACCGTAGCTCTCAATTTCTCTGGATTCGATTTGACCCAAACCTGCGTGGAAGAGATGAGTCTTTTCCCTATTTAAGTGTAAACCTGACCAGCCAGCAAAATCCTCAAGCGTCTCATAAATCCCATGAAGAGAAGAGCTTTTACCATCGAAAAAGACCATAACATCATCGGCAAACATTAAGTGGGAGAGATTCAAACCTGCTGTTTTTGGGTGATAGTTTATGTACCCCGAGGCATATCTTGATTGAAGTAGCTTGGAGAACACTTCCATTACGAGGACAAAAAGGTAAGGAGACAAAGGGTCTCCCTGCCTAAGCCCTCGGTTGCTCTTGAAAAAACCACCAGAATGACCATTGATTGATATCGAGAATGTGGGAGTAGTAATACACTCAGAAATCCAAGACAAGAATTGCTCAGGGATGTTAATCGCTCTGAGAGTCGAGATGACGAAGTCCCAACGCACTGAGTCAAAAGCTTTTCTTAAGTCAACTTTAAGCATAGCTCTTGAGTCGATGTTTTTTCTATTATATCCCTGGACAATGTCTGTAGCCAAGAGAACATTTTCAGCTAGCAGTCTGCCAGGCATGAAGGCTGATTGGGAGTGGTTTATGATTGAGGGGAGGAGCGATTGTAACCTGCCCGCCAAGAGCTTCGAAATGACCTTGTAAACTGTATTCAGACAAGAGATTGGCCTAAAGTCAGTTGTTCTTGAGGCATTGGGGATTTTTGGAATCAGAACCAAAGAAGTAGCATTCCATTGCTTAAGGATTCTGCCCGAAGAAAAGAACTCAGAGACTGCCGAGGTTACTTCTGCTCCTATCACGTTCCAGCAGCTAATAAAGAACTCTGCTGAAAAACCATCTGGTCCACTGGTCTTATTCCTGGGCAGTGAGAAAAAAGCAGCTTTAATTTCGTCTTTACTGAACAAAGCAGACAAACTACTTCTTTGATCAATAGAGCATTGATAGTTTATTAGGGAAGTGATATCTTCTTGTAGGAACAAAGGCTGATTCTCCTCACTACCCAACAAATTTTCGAAGTAGGAAACACAAAGGTCTTGAATTCCTTGCTGAGAATCGATTTGGTCACCATTATCATCAACAAGGTAGTGGATGTGGTTTATTGCTTGCCTAGTTGAAGTCATCCTATGGTAGAATGGCGTGTTTTTATCTCCTTCCCTAAGCCAAGTAATTCTAGACCGTTGACAAAAGAACGACTCCTCTGCGGTGGATAAGATTTCCCACTTTCTTTCAGCTTCAAGAACAAGGACAGCGTTGGACGGCGAAGGATGCGTTAGCATTAATTCCTGGCGAGCAGTAAGAATGGAAAGAGCTTCCTGAACTCGCTTTTCAAGATCTGAGAAATTTGCCTTACTAAACTCTCTTATTACATTTTTGAGCGCCTTTAGTTTCGAAGAGACTCTGAACATCTCCGAGCCCACAACATTGCAAGAAAACCAGGACATGCCCACCAACTGAATAAGCTCTGGATTCTTAAGGAGATAGTTAAAGAACTTGAATGGTTTCTTTTGGGTGGTGACAACTGACTTGAGGCTGATGCAGCAAGATGCGTGATCGGAGAATTCTGGAGGACCGAAATAACCAACAGCGAAAGGAAAAAGCGATGACCAGTCATCGTTAACAAGAATTCTGTCCAATTTCTTTGCCACCGGGTATAATCTCCTCTTGTTCCACCAGGTAAAACTACAACCTCTGAAAGTGAGATCCGTAAGAGACGCATTCAGTAGAGTGTCTCTAAAATCCCTGGTTGCTCTGTCCACACTTGTGTTACCAGCAAAACCTGAATGCTCCTGAGGGTATAATATTTGGTTAAAATCACCCAAAACTGTCCACGGTTTATTCAAGACCCGAGGGTTTGTGGATAGATCTTCAATTTCCTGCCAGAGTGCACGCCTGGAATCTGAGTCATTCGAGGCATAGACGAAAGACACAACTATCACACAAGAGACTTCCGGTAAGTGAACCTCACACGTTACCATCTGAAGTGACTTTGATAAAATAAAAACTTTTACACTTGGATGCCAAATAATCCAGATTTTTCCTAACTCCGAAAATTCATAGTTAGCTTCAAAAGACCAACCAAGAAGGAGAGAGTTTATAAACTTCATACTCTTCGGCTGATTTACATGAGTCTCGATGAGACTACCAAAAAGAGGCTTATTACTACGAAGCCATTTCTTAAACCCGCTGCGGTGAGAAAGCTTATTAAAACCGCGAACGTTCCAACAAAAAATGTCTGTCCACATGAAAAAGATCACTGGTTTTTGGGGCCTTTGCCCCGCACATTCCTTTGTTGTCTTTTTGACAACACTTTCGTGAACTGAACAGCCTCCTCCTTCAGACTTGCCTCTTCATCACTGGATGCTACGTCTGAAGAATCAGGATCTGCTTCTGATGTATGAGCAGCACTAGGGCCTTCCAAGCACCTGGTGATAGGGTGAGCGTCTTCATGAGATTTCTGGATGTCTTTGCCAACAGTCACTATGGACTTTCCTTTAACCTTAGGATCTACCACTTCACCAGATCGTTGTTTTGGCACCTCCACTTCTGAGTTTATGACGATACCTTTTGAACGACGCTGCTTTGCTCTTGGACACTTGTCTGAAGCATGAGCATTGGATTTGCATCCAGTACAGGTGATTGGTGCCGCTTTGCATCTATTCACACTGTGACCTACTTCTTTGCAGAACGCGCAAACCGGAGGCATCCAAGGGCTTGACACCTCTACACGCCTAATCTCGCCAGACTGAAACTTGACGTTTACCGCTTCGGGAAGAGGCTTTCTCGGGTCTATTATAGTAAAGACTTTAGCAACCTCCAGATTGGATCTGTTTGCTGTAGAGGGATGAAGAAATTTCGGGTGCCCAACCAGACCTGCGATATGCTCCAAGCCTTCCTCATTGAAGAATTGGAGGGGCACTTTCCTCAATTCGAGCCATATAGGGGCAGAGGTGAGCTCGGGTTTAGCTGGAACTACACCTGGTTTCCAATTTGCCACAAACATCGTCTGACCCTCAATCTGCCATAGACGCTGGGTAAGAACACGGTTACGAGTGGCGACATTCGGAATTCTAAAGAGGAAAGCATTCCCTTCCATCTTTGAAACCGAAACGTCTTTGAATTGGCGACTCCAAATTCCATTGACGATGGAGTGAACGACTCCATGAGACGGAGGATCTGAGTAGAATTGACCGATGATAAACGACTCCCATGATTTTTGGTGTTTCTCAATCACAGAATTTGGTATCATCACACACGCTTCACCCGAAGGAAGGGTGAAGGCTGTACCTTTTTTCTCCAAACACTTAGAAGATCCTTTGAATAAATTACACCAAGAGTCCTCAGGCACTGGAGTTTGAGCAGCAGTCACATCTGGGTTAGTCGATGGAATGACTTTCGCAGAATCAACAAAGGGAGCGGAGGATTTGGTGGTTTCCGCTGTTGCAGAGGCTTTCTTTGATATCGCTGTTGTTTTTCTTAAAACTTATACATATCGCTGTTGTTTTTCTTAAATTAAATATATAATACAACCTTCTATTTGAACAAATATGTTTATGTTTTCCTGTAACTATAGTTAAATGTTTTTTTTGTAGTGGGAAGATCAAAAGATATGAAATCCTATTAATGTCAAATTTGTTGAATAATGATTTATTGTTTCTAAGAAAATTAATGCAGTTGTTATATGATAGAATCTATATATATAAAGAAACCTTTGCTCTCTTCTCATGCTGCCACCTCATCATCCTAAAAATTTAATACACATACTAAATACATATATTAATTATAAATTTGGTTCTAAAAAAAGAATTTGAAAAGGCATTATTCATATTCTAAATTAAACCAGAAAATGATAAAGTTATATGAATATAGTTCTTTGAAATAATAACAGGTTTAATAAATTTGGTTATCATAATATATTTCAATTTTTATAAATATTTAATTAGGTTAAGTTGTATCGCAAATATTATAAAAAAACTAAAATATCAAACAAGTCCTAACAATTAAACAAATAAGTTAAATATGTAACTAAATTCATAAAGCAAAGTATAAGTTGGCAAGTTTTACATCTAATAAAGAGACAAATAAATAAATTTAAGGTATACTTAACATAATAATTGCAATTATACATAACTATGAAAAAAAGAATAAGAGCAAAAAAAATTAAGAAACATATTAAAAGTATTTACACAAAAATATAAATTACGTTTAAAAATTTAGATCGTTGTGTTTTGTGATATTATTTTTAACAAAAAAAAAAAAAATGTAACTACAACAGGATAAGAAAATAAAAGCTTTGTATATGCAAAATATATATAATGTGATGTAAATATATTTCAATTCTCATAATAATTACCATCCATTAATACAATAGTTTTCACTATAATTTGAAAAGACATTTACTTAATAGAAGATAATAGATTATATTGAATTAATCTAAAGAAATTTCTATTTAATATTTTACTTTTATCAGTTTATTTATATAGTTTAGAAAAACTATAGAATTTAGTGTTTATAAATTATGGATTAGATTTATTCTAAATAAAATCAAAGAAATGTTGTCACTTCAAACAATCAGTTATATATGGAAATATTTTTCAACAAAAATAAAAGAAAAATAGATTTAGGAATCACAAACATATTGCACACATAAATAGGGTTAAAATCATACATGAAACACTCCAAAAATAATAACTTCACATGAAATAAAATTAAAAAAAATTATTATGCAACTTTAAAATGTAAATATCTTCCCTTTAAAATATAAATATCTTCCTTTTAAAAAACTCAACTAATTGCATAAAATTGACCAACAAAGAAAACAAAGAGGTAAAAATGTGTACCATCCAATAAATAAACACATAGATGATCATAAATAAATAAAAAACTAAAACAAATACACAGATCTTAAGCTGATAGAGATAATTAAATTAACTACGAGACCAAATAAAATAAAATAC
>PKML01054277.1:98045-149153 GCA_002933935.1 Eutrema yunnanense
TTTAATTTCTGCATTGCTTTTAATTACAACTGTTTGGCTTAGCGTAATTCGATACTTCATAATCTATTGTGCGTTTCTGTGAGTCTTCTGTGGTTCGACCCCTAGCTATACTATTACAACTGCTTTAGTACTTTAGGGTATTAAATTGAGCATATCAATACTTTTGATAGTCTTTAAAATGATATGACCGAGTCTAGCATGCCATCTCCATGTATCTTCTGCGATTCTTGAGTGCAAGCAGATCGGCTTTCCAATCTTGAGATTTATCTTGTAAAGTCTATTAGGAGATCTTTCTACTCTGATCAAGAGTCTTCCACTAGGATCATGCAATGTTAGATAGTTCTGCTTCATTCTAAGATCGCAACCATACTCGGTAGCTTGACCTAAGCTAAGTATATTACTCTTTAGCTTAGGGATAAAGTAGATATCAGGTATGAGTTTCTGTTCGCATGTCTTTCCTTCGAATAGGATTGATCCTTTTCCACTAATATCAACGCATGATCCGTCTCCAAACTTTACCTTTCCTTTGATGTTATCATTCAATTCCAGGAAGAATGATTTAACACCAGTCATATGATTGCTTGCTCCGTTATCTAAGTACCATGTTCCTTCTTCCCCCTTTTCATTCTCATATTTCTTCGGTATTACGTTTTCTTCATTGAGAAACACGATCTTATGCATGTAGAGTGTTGCGTCTGCTTCTGTCGTCTCTACCATGTTTGCCTCTTGTTTTTGTTTTCTTTCAGGACAAACAGAGGCGAAGTGTCCAAGTCTATCGCATCTGTAGCAAATCACTGTTGATCTATCCTTCTTACCTTTGGTCTGATCTTCATTAGTTTGATTATCGCGTCCCCTGCCTCGTCCTCTGTTTCCTCTACCCCCTCGTCCTCTGTTTCCTCTACCTCCTCGTGAGTTTGAGGAACTTGTTTGATCTGATCTTGCGTACAACAGCTTTCCTTGAGTATCATCTTGGTTTTCATTGTCGATGATTCTCTCTTTATAAGCCTTGAGTCTTCCAACTATGTCTTCAAACCCTGTTGTCTTCAGATCAAGGACTTGTTCGAGGGAGGCTACAATGTGAATAAATTTGTTTCTTGGCAAACTATTGAGAAATTTCTTCACAAGTCTTGATTCCTCAATCGTTTCTCCAAGAGAAGTTGCCTTTGATGCGAGCTGAGACAACCTTCCAGCAAAGTCATCAATCGTATCTGAGTCCGTCATCCTCATCTTCTCGAACTCAGACATTAAGGTCTGTAGTCGTGCCTCCTTTACCCGATCAGCCCCTAGGTTACGAGTTTTCATCGAATTCCATACATCTTTTGGAGAATTTTGATCACCAACTTGCAAGATAAGGGCTTCGGGATTGACTGGAAAAGTAACGCTATTGCGACGTCGTTCTTGTCAGGATCAGTTGTGCCAGGTTCAATTGCTTCCCAAGATTTGTGAAGTCATAGCATAACTCTCATCCTCATAGCCCATACAGTGTAGTTTGTTGAATTCAACATAGGACAGCGGATCGATGAAGAAATGTTTTCCTTGCGTGTAGAGACATTCGAAATGGCTTTGGAATCGTCTCCTCCGGCCATGATACTCGGTGATGTCTCGACTTTTCTTATTCTCCTTCACGATTCGCTCTGCTACCAAATAAAGTCTCTTGAACACAATTAACTTGAATAAAGAATATCTCTCTTTATTGATGTTTAGAAAATCTCTCAAAACTAAACATACACAAGTTCTTAATGTTCATCATACGTTTGTCACAACTCAACCAACGTATATATATGATTGATATCCTTTTTCTATTCCTATGATGAATAGGAAAACTTCCTTTTTCCTATTCCTAATAGAACTAGGTAATTTCCTTTAAACCTATCTTGTCATTAACCGATTTGTTAATGATATCTTGGGCTTCAAACTTTAGAAGCTTACCCAACACTAATGTCGGGGGAGATGGTCTTTCGAAAGCATATGTAATGTTTTGAAGCAAGAAAAATTCACTCAGTGCTCCATCTTTTTTTTAAATATAAGCATGTTTTTAAGGGAAGCATGTTTTTTTAATATAAGCATCGGTTACTTAAAGCAAAGTTGTTTTTTTTAAGGGAAGCAAACGATAAATCCCTCTCTATCAACATGGTGTGAATGGTGTCTTGAAATATGAACAATGAGGAATAACAAGATGAAACGAATTTGAAACCGTTGAGAGATGGTAATATGGAATTATGTTGAATAAATTCTTTAATTTTCGAAGCGCAAACAATAAAGTGGAATTAAATCCTAACAAGTTTTGAGATATATAGTAAATAAATATGGAAGTTGAGATGTCAATTTTATTAGGTGAAAGTTATTGGATGCAAGAGTAAATTTCGGTTAAAAACCGTCAAAATATGAGAACAACATGCGACATGCTAAAGCTGCCAAAAATGAACAAATCGACAATGATGTCACATAAATGATAGAAGTTGGTATGTTGGACCTGTGACCACATGGCACATGTCATCTTGAGTTAGGTTGGCCAGAGCATTCCCTTTGTCTTTGCGGTTGTCAATTAATCTTGCTACGACTTGCGCTAGTTTTATGACTAACCTTATCACGCATGTGACACTTTCCCAATAACTTTATTGCACCATTTCGCTTCATAAAGTTTATAGAGGCTTTCAGGGAATTTTTCCTTATCCCCTTGTCCTTGTGAACAACAAGATTAGCAGTGTGTTCACACTAAACAACATCTGCCTTGCGGTTTCGCGACTCGATCCGCAGCCTGATTATCAAATCTTCAAGAGAAATTGCATTCCTCTTGTGCTTGAGATAGTTTTTGAAGTCCACCCAACCTGGGGGAAGCTTCTCAATAAAGCAGTTCACTGTGAAACTATCACTGATAAACATGCCTTCATCAGCTATCTCATGCGTTAGCAATTGCAGCGCTTCCACTTGTTCCATGACGATGGGTTTTGAATCCACCATTTCAAAGTCTAGAAATTTTGCAATTGCAAATTTCTTACAGCCTGCGTCTTTAGACTTATACTTCTTCTCTAAGGCAACCCAAAGTTCCTTTGAAGTGTTGACCGTACTGTAAACAGCGTACAATGGGTCTATCAAGCGACTTAGAATCAAGCATTTGCACAGAGAATCTCTTTGGTGTTGTTCTCGGTATTGCTTGTCATTCCGCGAAGACAAAATAAACACAACCTCTAATCAATAACTATTTAATTAGAAATAATTAAATCACAAGAGTTTCGATACGAAATTAAATCGTAATTTAGAAATCGCTATCGAACTAATTAGAACCGCTAAAAGCGCGTTCTGAATCGAACCTCCTCATAGCGTTCTGATTCGAACCTACGCAGAGCGTTCGTCAAAGTGTTTAAGGAAACGGGTTTAAGAGAACACGATTTGCTAGTTTAAGCGTTCGCAAACGTTAAACAATTGGCGATTGTCGAAGCGTTTTACAGCGTTCGCAAACCCAATGAATGCTTATTAATCGCAATTAATAACATTTGTAAAAGACGTTAAAGTAAAGTCGCTTTTACTACACGTTTGAGAGTCGCCAGATTAGCGTTTGATAACGTTTCAGTATCACAAGCGGTAGAACATCTTTTTATAAAATCGTTAAAATAATATTGCTTCTACTACACGTTTAAGAGTCGCTAGATTAGCGTTTGATAACGTTTGAGTATCATAAGCAGTAGAAGAATCGTTATAAAAAATCGTTTGAAAACGTTTATTTACTCGCGATTAAAATCCGTTTGATGTTTATGAAACAAAAAACGGATTTCTTTGAGTTAAGATTGTAGGACCAAAAATTCGCACAATAACAAGATAGCGATTTAATCACGAATATACAAATAAACGTTAAGGAAAGACGAATTTAGAAAACGATGTAAAGAGACGAAATTAAACGAAACAATGGAGACGAGAGAACTCTCTTTCCTTAACTCAAAGAATCTCCCTTAGTGCGACGGTATAATATTTGATTCATGAGTCTCAGGATACAACCATTGAATCCGTTACCGCAAGCACTTGATAACGGATCTGTCGAACTAAATTCTACGATGCTCTCGAATAAAAGACTTACTCTTAGCGATGGGAAATCAAATGAACTTTTTCTTTTGCAATTGTGTTTTCTGTGTATAATCGGATGTTTTTCTCTCAAGAGAGGCCATCGTATATATATAAGAAAAGAGAGGAGGTTTAATTTCATCTTAGCCTTGCTTAGCAAGCTTAGCCTTGCTTAGCAAGCTTAGCCTTGCTTAGCAAGCTTAGCCTTGCTTAGCAAGCTTAGCCTTGCTTAGCAAGCTTAGCCTTGCTTAGCAAGCTTAGCCTTGCTTAGCAAGCTTAGCCTTGCTTAGCAAGCTTAGCCTTGCTTAGCAAGCTTAGCCTTGCTTAGCAAGCTTAGCCTTGCTTAGCAAGCTTAGCCTTGGTCGCCAAATTTAGTCTTGGTTGACAAGCTTAGCCATGAGCCCAATAGCCCATTTCAATTCACACTTACACATTTTTTATAAAGCCCACAAACTTTTAAAAAATTGTTCCAACACAACATGATTACATGAACCGTGATTTGATGTGATGCATGCGTTCTAAATTCACATATGGAACTGGAGCAAGATCCTGCCAACAAATTTAAACCAAAAATAACAGATTTTAGAACGAAGCAATCTTAATTACTTCCAAAATTAAAGCAAGCTAGAAAAAAGTGGCTATTAGTATTTACTATTTACCTTGAGCTAATGTGGTTTTATCTTGAAGACGAAGAAGCCGTTTTGTTTTTGGTCTCATCACTTTTTTACTAATTGTCTCTTCAACACCTAACCAGCATTGAAGTCTTAATCGTTTGTACACATTAAACACATGGACAATGTTAAGAGACTGACCAAACCAATACAAGCGTTGGCAGAATTACAAGAATTTCATAAACCCATTAGAAGTTCTGCTGTAGAATTGGGGCAAATTCAACCCAAAAAAAGAAGAAGGTTTTTAGTCCTATATACTGAATCAAATGTAATGACTTACAAGAAATGGGAACAAATCCGTTTAACAACGCGCATCAAAGATGCAACAACGAAAATTAGGAGCTCTAGGGTTTCATAATCAATTTGGAAAATTTTACAAAAAAATTTTGGACCATTCTCGATTTAAGCGTGTCATCCTTGCACAGGGGCCATGGCCATGCTAATCTTCTCTGTATCATTCTAATTTTATCAGATGACCCAAACGTCCCCGAAGCGACAATCATGTACATGACTCTAGCGATATATATACGCAGGTTCTTCGTTTTACTTGAGCAATGTGGGACATTTTAACAGCTTAAAATGGCCTCGTTTATTATTAGGTCTCTTTCTATTAATCTTCGTGAGCCCATTGATATTATTTGACCATAAGTAAAAGGCCTCTTTCGAAGAAGAGAAGGAAAACAACGCCGTTGGTAGCAGAGACAGAAAAACAAAGGTGATTAGTTTAAAAGTTCATGGTTTTGTTTGCATCTAGACACATGAGTCATCATATGCGTATTCAAGTTTCACCACAACACACGACTTACACAAACACAATGATCACCTGAGGCTTCATTTCATCTTCAAGCTTCGATCAACCCCGTGCCAACGTTAGAATCATTCTTACCGAAGGACCCTATTAGCATGTATTAGTATACATACTTGCATATATTAGTTCTGGTTAAGTGTTGATCCGTAAATCACACAAAAGGGGTAAAACAGTACTTTAATCGGAATCTCGTTTATTGATCAAGAGTCGGCGTTACAACAGAGTTTTAGTAAGATGGCAAAGACAAAAGAACTTGAGATCGGTAAAGGAGCTCTCTCGTATTCTCTGGTCTCTGCGGAAGTTGTGGATCGTTTGAAGAATGAACCCTCTCCTCTATTTATATTGTCTTGAGGCAGTTCCAAGGGAGAATATTTCCTTTTCCTTGCTCGATTGGGAGAAGGAAATATTCTGGCTTTCTCTCCGAGATAAGAATATCTTCCTAATCTCTCGAAGATTCAGTCGAGGTGAATATTTCCTTTTCCGAGATCAGTGGGAAAAGAGAAATATCCCGGTTATTACTTGTTGTAACGGACTGGGCTCGCGCTGGGCCTAGATCGGTGGCCGAGATGGGCTTAGCGAGATTCCGAGCTCGGCCCAATATTTTTGGGCTGATTCATCCTCGATCCGAACCATCGTAAACCGGTCTTGATCAAACCAGTCTCGGTTCAAACCGAGTTAAACCAGGGGGTGCTAATCCCCCCTCTAACAATTGGTCCCCCCCTCAGTTCCGCGAGGGAGTTTATGAGTTCGGTGAATTTCTGAGGAGTATTCTTTAGCTCGGTTTGAACTGAGATCGGTATGACTCATCTATTTATTCGAGTTCGGCAAGCCTTTCTCAATATTCTTAAGTTCTGAACTTTTTGGTCCGCAGATCCTTGTGTTGGTTTCGAACGTTCGAGTTCGGTGGATTTTTCTCGGGAAGAGGGTGTCGTTTCGTCTTCTTTAGTCGTGGAACTCGAGGAGTCGCGCGTGGATTCGTCTTCTTCGGTTGCAGAATTCGAGGAGTCATCATCATTGCTTTTTCTCTATAAATATCGATCGAACCTTCTTCCGTTTTTCACTTCTGTTTATTTCCTTCAAATGGTATTCTTCTTTCTCTCTCTAGCGCTCTCCCTTCTCTCTAGAATTTATTTATTTTCCGTTCTTCGATCATCTCCTCCGCCGTGATTTCTCCGATTTGCTCGAAGATTTTCGAGTTCTTCATCCTGTTCTTCATCAATTTCTTCCTTTCGATCGATATGGATTCAAGGGCTTCTTCTTCTTCTGTTAATGACCGAACTCTACCATCGAAATTCTCCGATCTCGAGCCGTCTGTCGGTAGCACCAATTCGAGTTCGGACCGTTCAGACGATGTACTGCTACTGGGCCGAGTAATCCAAGGGTTGTTATCGAAGTCCCTCATCTTATCGATGAGGATGAGCCTGAAGAGGAAGTTGTCGAATCAGACGATCAGATTCGGGCAGATCGGGAATTTGTAGCTCGGCTCGCGGAGGGTGATGATGCTGCTTGTCCGGACGATCGCGCTGCTTCGCCAGAGGTTCGTCAAGATGATGTTCCCATGTCGGCTACCGGACGGGTGGATAAAAACCTGCGAACATCGGACCGTCTCGCTCTACTGCGGAGACGGTCCAGGTTACCTTGGAGCGGTGCGGCGCTCCGAACGACCTGCTCTTCAAGATCCCGAAGGCTGCCGATCGTCCGTGGGACGCTCCCGACGGCTATATATGCGTCTATGAAGAGTACTTCAGAAGCTGCGGACTTCAATTCCCTATTCCGGGGATTTTTTATAAGTACTGCAAGAGGTGACACGTCGCTATTTCTCAGCTCATGCCGGCCACGGTAATAAATATCATGAGTCTCCTTACTCTTGGGGAAGAATGCGGCATTCCCATCACGGCCAAGGTCTTCGAAAGGCTGTTTCGGGTGAATTTATCGAAGGCTAGGCCTTGGTTTTTATCGGCTAACGCGAAGCCGGAAGCCGATCTTGTTACCGGGAATAAGCCGAGCAAGGTTAACAACTGGAATGCCCGATACTTCTTTGTGAAGATTGATGAATCTTCCGTTGAGCGTCCGGACGGGAGTTACCGAACTCAGTGGAGGATCCCTATCGGTAGACATTGGTTCTCGATTTCTATTTACTGCTTTATTTTGCCTAAGTTATATTTTTCCTTTTTCTTTTCAGATCGTCACCTACCGGGCTTCCTTATCACCACACCAGGATTCACTTTCGTTCACGCGAAGCAGTTGAGTGCGGCTGGGAAAGTTCGGTGGCCTGAAACCTACCAAGAGAAGCTCGATTTAAAGGCAAAAAGAGCTCTTAAAGGTATGTCGGCGAACTTTCCTTCGCAGTCCGGTGATTTCTTTTTTTTTTTATCTGAACTGTTCTTTCTTTCCACAGCAAACTCATCTCGTCGCCGAAAGATGAAGCTCGACGATATCCCTGATCTTTCTGCCGAGATGGATGGCGACGAAGTGGACACGGATATTCCTTCCGTAGCCGACCAGGCGAACCCCGAAGTTCCTTCCTCGATTGAGGTTGGACAAACGGCTAACGACGAAGAGGTCGTTGGAGGAGACGTTCCTGCTGGGGAACGAATTTCTGCTGAAGAACACACTTCTCTCCCGACTGGTAAGAGGAGAGAAAAAGAAAACCAAAAGGGGGACCCGACAAGCTGCCGGCCAAAATGTGGGGGTCGGTAACGAGCATACTGAAGACGGTGAGGGGAATACCGAGCCCCAACGTGTCGAAGAAGACACGGTGGTCTTGTCGGATGATTCTCCCATATCTTAGAGGCATCGGACGTCAGATCCAGCGACCGACACGTGGGATTATGCCGAGTCGTATCGGCGAGTGAGCTTTGGCCCGGACTTCCTTCCTCCGGTTGATCGTCTTCATAAATCCGAGGCTTTCAAGAAATTGGCTCGGACCACTGCTGAGGTAAATATTCCTTTCCGAGTTTGTCACCCTTTCTTTTTAATCCTTGTTTCTGACGTTTGTTATTTTGACAGATGGTTGCCCAGACGAATGAGATCGTTGGGTCTTACGACCGTGAGCTCGGAGCCTCCCGTCGTAAAGCTTTCGAAGCGAGCGTTCAAGTCATGGAGCTTCGCAAAGAGCTGCACGTGTCTGAGGACAGGGTGGAGGCTGGCGATCGCGCGGTAGCCGAGCTGGCTAGGGAACTGGCCGCACTGAAGAGATCCAACGCCGAGCTGGAGTTGGAAAAGGATGCGCTCTCGATGAAGTTGTTTGCGGAAACTTCGCGATAACGGACTGGCCGTACTCAGCAGATCGCGAAGAGGAAGGTGGTCACCGAAAGGTGCCAAGTTCGGTTGCAGAAGGTCAAGAATCATCTGTCGGCGATTGATCAGGCAAAAAAGCCATTCCTCGCTATCAACCAAATCCAGGGGATTCTCGGTTTTTGCGAGAGCCTCAAGAAGAAGCACTGTATTATTGTTTCGCCGTCTTGTATCGAGAAGCTTAAGATCGAAAAGTCGGTGGAATATGCTGCGATTGATCTCCGCGAGCTGACTGATGCGGACCTAGTCGTCTCACCTTTCACCGATCCAGTGCACCCAGAGGTTTCGATCTCGATGGGCAATGAAGTCCCACCGGGCCTTGACGAGTTCGGATCCAACCGGGCTTCGATGTCGGCAGATCGTGTTGACGTGATGCGGAGGCAAGATGTTTAAGTTGCTTGCTCTTTGTTGTTTTTTTTTGTAATCTGTTTGGTTTTTTTCTGCCTGAATGGGCTTATAACTTGACCTCTTGGACCGGAGGGGTTTTAAAGTCTGGTATCCATTTTGCCCGAGGGGCTTTTAAATGAATCCTGATATTTATCGATTGTGAACTTGGATGTTATACTTATTCGTTTTCTAAGTCATTTCTATGTTGAGCCTTGATATATTCGAAGTCGTACCTTATACGAACTTCTCAAACTTGTCATGCACAATTGTGCCGTAAACAGTACGGTCTTAGCCGGGTGAAGAGGATGAGTTTGACTGAACCTGTTCGAGGTCGGCGATCCATGTCGTAGATCGGCTTACTAATTTTGCGATTGTTGAGAAATCGGCTTAACTTTGCGAGGAAAGACGTTCGGCTTGACCTTAGAGTTTGATTCAAGAATACGTGAACAGCTTATCTTAATATGCTCTAGGTTTTTCTCATATTTAATATAAGTGTGCGAGACGGACTCGACTTATTTGGCTTAGATAATCTGAGAAGTTAATGCGAGACTGGTCTCGGCTTCGAATGTGGAAAGTGTGTTATCCATTGCAACATGAGGATGCGTGCGAGCTTAGCTCGGCTTATTCGATCGTCTGGCCAGGACGTCGATATGGAAACCGTTGTGGTTGATAATTCGAACTGTTGGAGTTCGGCAAATATTAAGTTTGACTTAAAAATGCGAAATGTTGGAGTTCGGCAAATATAAAGTTTGACTTAAAAATACGAACTGTTGGAGTTCGGAAAACATAAAGTTTGACTTAAAGATACGAACTGTTGGAGTTCGGCAAACATAAAGTTTGACTTAAAAACACGAACTATTGGAGTTCGGCAAACATAAAGTTTGACTTAAAAATACGAACTGTTGGAGTTCGGCAAACGTAAAGTTTGACTTAAAAATACGAACTGTTGGAGTTCGGCAAACATAAAATTTGACTTAAAAAATATGAACTGTTGGAGTTCGGTTAAAATGCCTTCGCATAATAAGATTTTATTAATGTTATAGCTGCGCCTGTGAAGGCTGCCTACGTACCTTCGAAAGAAGGATCAAGCCATTCGTAGTCCATATTACATATTGGAATCGAGCCCATGTGTAGTAGCTCGGTGATCCTTTTTTTTTTTTTTTTTTTTTGGCGTTCGAGAGCTGGCCTAGATGTAGTAGCGTTTGAGGTTCATTGAATTCCATGAACCGGGAATAGGGGTTCCGTCTAGCTTCATGAGCTCGTAGACGCCTGGTTTGACTACCCTCATGATCTGATAAGGTCCTTCCCAGTTTGTGCCAAGCTTGCCGGCATTCTTTTCTTCAGTGCCTTCGAAGACTTTTCTCAGAACAAGGTCGCCGTCAGTGAAATGACGTCCGTGGACCTTTTTGTTGTAGTAGCGTGCTGCCAAGTTCTGATAATTCTGAATCTGAAGTAAGGCTTGATCGCGTTGTTCTTCAAGATTATCGAGGTTGTCGAGCATGATCTCATCGTTAAGATCGGGGTTTTGCACGAGCATCGTTCGACGGATAGTCGGGATGGTGAGTTCGGCGGGGCACAGGGCTTCCACACCGTAAGCCATGTAGAAAGGGGATTGTCCCGTTGACGACCTTGGGGTCGTGCGATATGACCATAAGACTCCGTCGAGTTTATCGGACCATGTCCCTTTATGAGTATCCAATCGTTTCTTGAGGCCAGCGATGATTGTTTTGTTTGTTGCTTCGGCCTGACCGTTGCTTGGCGGGTATCTCGGTGTAGAGAAACTTAACCAAATTTTCCACTTGGCGCAGAAATCGTTGAATAGTGTTGATATAAACTGGGGACCGTTATTGGTGATAATCTCGTATGGAACTCCATGTCGGCAGATGATGAATTTCCAGACGAACTTCTGAACGTCAGAAGCGAGGATGACGGGATATGCCTCGGCTTCGACCCACTTGGTAAGGTAATCTATCATGACGAGGATGAACTTTTTCTGCGTGGTGGATCGTCTGAAAGGGCCGATGATGTCCATCCCCCAACGCATGAATGGATACGGAGCTGTCGAAGTGGTTAGTAGCTCGGTAGGAATGTGTATCATTGGGCCGTGTCTTTGACATTTGTCGCACTTTGCGACGAACTTCTCGCAGTCTGCTTGCATTCTTGGCCAATAATAGCTTGTTCGTTTGATTTTCAGGGCTAGAGATCGGCCACCCTAGTGATTACCGCCATCGCCTTCGTGTATTTTCTTCATGACTTCCTGGATCTTGTCGCCTGAGATGCATTTGAGGAGGATTCCTGCCGCGCTCCAACGAAACAGTCCATCTTTGATAAGTATGTAACGAGCGGCCCGCATTTTGAGTCGTCGAGCGGCCCATCTATCCACTGGGATGTCTCCATCGATGATGTACATTTTTATCTCTAGCATCCAATCGGCGGGCGTCTGCTCGTCAGACTGTTCGAGGTTTATCGGCTCGTGAAGGCCGTCCGTCTGTTCTTACGCTTCGTTGTTTGATTGGGCCGACTCATCGACTTGCGGCAGGTCATTGTTGCCTTCGGCGATAGTAGCATGTTCGAGCTCGGTGTCCTGACCATACTCGACGGTCGGAATCCGTCTTTGTCGACGTAAAATGGGTTCGGTCGCAGGATTTTCCTCGTAATCCCGTCGACGAGTCGTGATAATAGATTGATCCGTGCTTCCAATACTTGGTTCTGATATACTTTCGACCGGAATCGTTCGCCTGAGATGAGGGTCCGAGCTTGAAGCTAGAGCAGCGAGTACGTCGGCTGGAGCGTTTTCTCCCCGCGGTATCTTGGTTAGTTCGAATGAGTTGAATTCTGCAGCGAGTTGTTTGATGAGCTTGAGATATGCATCCATACGATCGTTCTTGGCATCATACTCCCCGCTAAATTGACTTGCGACAAGCTGCGAGTCGCAGTAGGCAAGTATGCGTGTCGCACCGATGGCTTTGGCCAAACGTAGTCCGGCAATTAACGCTTCGTATTTTGCCTCGTTGTTTGATGCGTTGAACGCCAGGCGGAAGGATTGCTCTAAGATTTCTCCCGTCGGAGATTTGAGGCGAATGCCTATTCCGGAGCCACGATGAGATGAAGACCTGTCGACGTGAAGGATCCATTGCTCGGCGGTTACGACATCAGTATTGACGTATTCTAGAGATAACTCGATGAGGAAATTGGCAACGACTTGCGACTTGATGCTCGTTCGGCTCTTGTAATCGATGTCGTATTCGCTGAGTTCAATAGCCCATTTAGCCAGTCGGCCGGATTGGCTCGGACTATGTAGAATCGCCCGGAGTGGCTGATTGGTTAAGACGGTGACTGAGTGTGACTGGAAATAGGGGCGTGGCTTCCGAGCTGAGATAACAACGGCGAGGGCCAGTTTTTCGAGAGTCGGATATCGTCCTTCAGCACTATCGAGCGATTTGCCGATATAGAATATTGGCTTTTGTTCGCCCCGGTCTTCCCGGACAAGGACCCCGCTGACCGCCGAGGTCGATATTGCGATGTAGAGGTAGAGAGTCTCGCCATCTTCGGGTTTTGCTAGAACTGGTGGGGTTGACAAGTACTCCTTGAGCTGTTTGAATGCTTCTTCGCACTAGTCATCCCACTCGAGATCTTTGTTACCGCGCAACAGTTGGTAGAAGGGGAGACACTTGTCGGTAGATCGGGAGATGAACCAGTTGAGTGCAGCGATACGTCCCGTTAACCTTTGCACTTCCCTTCTCGTCGTCGGAGATGGTAGGTCAAGGATTACCGAGATCTGTTTAGGATTGGCTTTGATTCCCCTTTGAGTCACGATATACCCGAGGAACTCTCCCGAGGTCACGCCGAATGTGCATTTGGTCGGGTTAAGCTTCATGTTGTACTCGTTTAGGATGTCGAAGCAGGTGTTGAGGTGTCTGATATGATCCTTGGCAATTAGTGATTTGACGAGCATATCATCGATGTAGACCTCCATTGTCTTGCCGAGCTGGCTGGCAAACATTCGATTGACGAGTCGTTGATAAGTCGCACCGGCGTTCTTCAGGCCGAAGGGCATAACCTTATAGCAATAGATACCACGGTCGGTTATAAAGGAGGTCTTCTCACGATCATCCGGATGCATGAGTATCTGATTGTAGCCTGAAAAGGCGTCCATGAACGAGAGGAGTTCGTTCCCAGCAGTGGCTTCGACGAGTCTGTCGATGTGTGGGAGCGGGAAACTATCTTTTGGGCAAGTTTTGTTCAGGTCGGTAAAATCGACGCAGATCCTCCATTTGCCGTTCTTCTTTTTGACAACGACTGGGTTTGCCCACCAGTCCGGATATCGTACTTCCGTGATTGATCCCGCGCTAAGTAACTTCTCGACTTCATCGTTAACGGCCCGAGCCTTCTCGGGACCAAGCTTGCGTCGCTTCTGCTTGATCGGTTTGAAGGTGGAATCGATATTTAGCTCGTGACTCGTTATCTTTGGATTGATCCCTGGCATGTCCGTGATTGTCCAGGCGAAGGTCGAAACGTTCCTTCTGAGGAATCGGATCAAGTCTGTCTTGATATCTTCATCGAGCTCGGCTCCGATCCCTAGGCATCTCTCTGGATTTAAATCATCAATGTTGATTTGGACGATCATTTCGCGTCGCGGCAGATCGAGATCGTTCGGAATTTTCTTTTTATTGATGATGTAAGTGCGGGGCGTGGTCCTTAGTTTGCATTCGTTGATGAAACACGTTCGGGACATCACCTGGTCGCCTTTGAGAGTGAAGACTCCGGAAGGTGTTGGGAACTTGACGCACTGGTGATATGTTGACATGACGGCTTTCATCGAAAATATCCACGGTGTGCCGAGTATCACATTGTAGATTGCGGGTTTGTTCAATACCAGGTACTTGACCATCCGACAAATCCCTTCGGTATACATGGGCAGCTTGACCGTCCCTGCAGCCATGGTTTGTTCACTTGAGAAACCGGTGAGTGGTTTGATGTTCGGTCTAATCTGACTGTCGGGATAGTCCATGTTCTTTAGTGTATCTTTGAAAATTACGTTGACCGAGCTCCCAGTGTCGATCAAGATTCGTCCGAATACAACATCGCTGATGAGTGATTCGACGACCAGCAGATCGTTATGCGGCATATGGAGTCCCTCGGTGTCGGCCTCGGAAAAGGTGATCGGCATTCCGCAAGATGTAATCTGGTTTGTATGTTTTGCGGCCGCTGCTTCCTTACTGTACGTTTTTAGAGCTCGGACAGAATAGTTGCATGATTCCAATGCGCCCATGATCATGTTGACACGCTTCCGAACTTGAGGAGGTTGCTAAGCCTCCACTTTTTCCTCTCGATCTCGTTTCGGTTGTTCGTCGTCAGACTTATCTTTAGGTTGCTCGGTAGCCCTGCTCGGTTTGTAGTTACGTCTTCTTCCGTTATCGTTACGGCGAGGTTTATTCGAAGGTTGGAAGGCTCCTTCGACTGGGACTTCCCCCTTTTTGTACTTCATCAGCAAGAATTCTTGTAGGTGTCGGCACTCTTCAGTTGAATGATTTCCGACTCGGTTGTGGAATTTGCAGTATAGTCCGGGCTCGGTATCAGGCTCTTTTGGTTCGTCCGACCGAACCCAAGTGTTCGACCAGGATTGCTGAGTTTGAACCGTGTTGACGGGCTGCTTTGGAAGGACATACTGTTTATCCTTAGCAGCAGGCTGTTTCGTAAGCGTGTACCGCCTATCTTTTTCGGATCTTTCCTCTTCCTCCATTATGAAGATGTGCGCCATGTGTAAGATGTCTTCCAACGTCTTTGGATTGTTGCGTTTGATCTCCTTGTGGAAGTCTGATTCGTACCAGGTCGCTTTATTAAGAGCCTCGATCGCAGCTTCGTCGTCGATCGTACAGTGGGATACGACCGCTTTGAAACATTCCATGAAGTTGCATAGGGGCTCGTCCTGCTTCTGTTCGAGGGCCCAGAGTTCGGCGTTCTTCGTTTTCTGCTTGATAAACATGGTAAAGCGTTTGAGGAACTTGGTAGTGAGCTCGTTGTAGCTGTTGACTGAATTTGGCTCGAGCGTCGAAAACCAATTGAGCGCGGCTCCGGATAGGTTCTCTACAAATAATTGGCACATGGCTGCGTCCTTTTCATTTTCTGAGCCGAAACGAAATCGATTCATCATGATAACAAAAGAGGTCAGGAAATGCTTAGGATCGGTAAACCCATCGTATGGCGTGATCTTGACCCTTTCCAATCGTCGGACTGGAGTGTTGATGACTCGGTCCGTAAAGGGTGTCCTCTGTGACTCCTGAATCACCCGGTTAATTTCTGGCGCTGAGCTCGTCGCCTGGTGGAGTCTAGACCGCATGTCTTGTAACTGGGCCTGGACCCTTGCGAACTCCAGGTTCATGGCGGCTTGATCCGCGATGTGGATTTCCGAATCAGCTGCGGACCTCCTAGTCGGTAGGTCGGTCACACCCGGGAGGTGAGCGTCGGTTAGGTCAGGCAAGAGGTTCAGGCGTAATGCGTTTTCATTGGCGGGGTGATCAGGTTTGGATCGAGGGTACCGATCTGGCTTCGGCGCTCAAAGTGGGATGCTATTAGAGACGCGATTCGTTCTTCATTCTTTCTGTTGATTTCTGCGAACTGTGATGCCATGGCTTCCATAAAGAGGGTCGGATCTGTGAATGCTGGGGTAGCTGGAGGCGGTGGAAGAGTCCTCGGGGGATTGGTCTGATTATCCTTTCCAGTAGGTAAGGTCGGAGGGAGTCCTCCTCCGGTTGTCGGTAATTCAGCGTCGGTTGGATTGAGTTCGTCAGCCCGAGGGTTTTGATCATCGTTTTCTGAGCCGTTCATGCTGATTACGGAGGTGTCGATTGGAAGAACCATCGCCGAACTCAATTAAACGATATCCGAAAGTACTGTTCTATATTCCCCACAGTCGGCGCCAATTGTTGATCCGTAAATCACACAAAAAGGGTAAAACAGTACTTTAATCGGAATCTCGTTTATTGATCAAGAGTCGGCGTTACAACAGAGTTTTAGTAAGATGGCAAAGACAAAAAAACTTGAGATCGGTAAAGGAGCTGTCTCGTATTCTTTGGTCTCTGCGGAAGTTGTGGATCGTTTGAAGAATGAACCCTCTCCTCTATTTATATTGTCTTGAGGCGGTTCCAAGGGAGAATATTTCCTTTTCCTTGCTCGATTGGGAGAAGGAAATATTACGGCTTTCTCTCCGAGATAAGGATATCTTCCTAATCTCTCGAAGATTCAGTCGAGGTGAATATTTCATTTTCCGAGATCGGTGGGAAAAGAGAAATATCTCGGTTATTATTTGTTGTAACGGACTGGGCTCGCGCTGGGCCTAGATCGGTGGCCGAGATGGGCTTAGCGAGATTCCGAGCTCGGCCCAATATTTTTGGGCTGATTCATCCTCGATCCGAACCATCGTAAACCGGTCTTGATCAAACCAGTCTCGGTTCGAACCGAGTTAAACCAGGAGGTGCTAATCCCCCCTTCTAACATTAAGGACTCTGGAATTGTCTGGTTTATTGTTCTATTTAAGATGTAATTGATCTGGTCATTTTCAGTTTACTGCATATGTTTGTATATAACGATTGTAACAAACATTTTGAACATAATGAGAAATCTGAGATTTAGATCAATTCTCTCCTTGATCGTGAAACACTAATAGACCCAACGTTTTTGGGATTCATCATAATCGCCGATATGTCACCAATGCAGTATCTCATCCAACTTCTGATAGTCCAAATCGTATACCAGTATGGATGTGATAACTGATAAAGATATGTGAGCACTTTGTAAATGTGGGTTCCTCTTAACCTTCCAAACTCATTTTACTCGCAAATAATTTCTTCTTTTAAAAAGCTTCCTCGCGAGCCTTTCTATTTTTTCGTCTTTTTTTTTTTAGTATTTGTGTAACATCCGTCTTTTATTTGCTCAAAACGGCATGTCACACGAAATAACTTCTAACACACGTAACACCATTTCTTAACCAGAAATTCATAAAAAATCCATTAATCCAACTTAATCTTTCAACAAAAACCAATTCATTGTTTTAAATAAAATTCAAATAGTTATTCTGATAATTTAAGAAATAAAATAAACGATAAGGTAAATCTCAATTTCCCAAAATCCATGATATGCTCAAATTAATACCCTAAAAGTACTAAATCAGTAGTTATAGTAAAGTATGGGTCGAACACAAGGACTCACAGAAACACACAATAGATTATATATGTGAGAATTAAGCTAAGCGATCAATGATATTGAAAACAGAATGTAAATTAAAACGGTTGTAATTTCGATTGGAGAAAGATAGGTTCATGGTATTTCTCAGGAAATCAATGAATGCAGATAAACTAACTAGCCATGATTCAGATTTAGCGCGGTTCTTGAACTCAAATCACTAAGATATAATTAACCAACTCTCGTTGCGAAAACTATCTAAATCAAAATCATAGAAATTCCAAATCTCTTTGCGAATCCTAAAGTCTAAATCAACTTTTAGATCAGGTTTGATTTGTTCACAAAACAACTAAACCAAATCTCTTTGCGAATAGTTATTTTGCTCACCCTATGTTCTATCAGGTAATTAATCGCACTCTCGTACCTAATCAATTATCCTAAGATCTAAGTTCTAGGTGATCAATCTAGAATTAGCTTTGCAAACAACCTATGGCGAAGAACTAATTCAGATAGTGAATCCTAACAACTCATCAACCTAGCATTCAGAGATAACCCTTATGAGAACCCTAAACCTAACAAGAGATCTACTCAGACATGGAAATTGAAGCAATAAACATGTTTGAATAAATCATCAAATAAAATAGAAAGAGTAACAAGAGGGTTCGAAATCTTCTCTCGGACGAACATAGTTTCAGACTTGTCTCCCTTCAAAAGCTCTATCACAAAACCAAAAGTAAAAATAAAGCATAGCCATCAAAGTGGCTGTAAAATCCTATTAAATAACCTAAATCACGTTTTGGGGCTTCTTGTAAATAATAAAGTCTTCTGGGCAATTTTGCAATTCTTCAATTCTTCATTAAAGTCGCGGGTCGTGTCTGCTTCGGTGAGTGTCGATCGATACTGACTAGTATCGGTCGATACTCACCGAAGCAGACACGACCCGCGACTTTAATGAAGAATTGCAAAATGCTCTGGTTTGCTCCAAAAATGCTCCAAAATGCTATGTTTTATAGAGTCTCAGTATCGATCGACACTGAGACTTCAAATCGGGTACTCAGCTACACGAACGTCTGCTTTGCTCCAAAATGCTCCAGAAAGCTCCAATATCTCCAATAATGCTCCAAACGTGCTAAAACATGTAAAAGACTCTAAACCACTATAAAATAGTAGAAAGACTCTATAAAACGGACTTATATCATGGCTTAAACGGGGTAAAAACCATGATATATAAACTCCCCCAGACTTAGCATTTGCTCGCCCTCAAGCAAATAGAAGACTAAACCAGAGAAAGAGTTTTGAAAACATAGAGACTCACATGTTCATGAAATATTGCAATGACCATTTTTCTTAGTGCTCCACATATCACCTAACCAGTTCCAAATCTAACCACCATGTACTTCTCCGTAGACATTCACAGTTTCCCAGACTACACACATTATTTCACAGCATTGTTCAATCAAGCCATCCTCGCCAGTTTCATCGCTGCGATTAATACCAAGAACCTTCTAGATTCTTTCTCATACAATATCATGACAAGGAACCACCCTTTTTCACACTTTCTGGTATTATTTCTCTCCCCCAGACTTATTTCTTATTATGTTTCTTGCATGTACATATTAAGGTTCGAGACGCGAGTATTGATGGTGTTTGCCATCGAATCCCCGGTTCTTTCCTCAAAAGTAATCAAAGGTGTAGGCGAATAATGGTATCACAGGAAATTTTCCTAACCTCGCTTTCACCTTTGTGTGATCATCTCCTCTGAAGTAGAATAATGGGATCGCTGGAAATTTTCCTAACCCTCTACTCAGAAGAAAATCATTTCATCTTTTAATGCATCTTATTAATTAACTTGTAACAGGGAGAGAAATACCATTACTTTAGACACGTGGATTCCTTTGTCAGATACGAATGAGGAATCAAGCTTTATGGACATCAGTCACATCGATGAAGTGCAAAAATTTGGCTCAGGCTTTAAAGAACTTTGCTGGAAACATGAGTGTCTTCTAGTTAACTGGTCAGCCTTTGGATTTTTCATTAGTCGATCTAGAACTGATTCTGTAACAATGGTCACTTGGAAGCAAGGTCAGATCAATTGATTCAAGAAAAAGATCACAGTCTCCAACAAAGTTTTGACTCAATAAAACAACGAATGACTCAAAAACGACTGACTCTAAGAAAAACAAAAATAATGTCAGCGACTACCTCCCCCACTGTTCCCAGTGTTATCTAGCCAAGAGTTTGTGAAAGAAAACAAAAGAACCAAATGGAATTGTGAAAAACAAGAAGTTACAGTGCTGGAACATCAAGTATCGACCGACACACGGCTTGGTATCGAGCGATACCAGGCTTAAATCGATACGATGAACTTTACTCCATCCTAAGACAACACCGCCAGAATGCGGAAATGGATACCACTTGCCTCACGCAACGCCATCCCTCGTGCTTTACGGATTTTGCATGCTCTCGCACTTGGTCCTGCATTTCACTCATGTTTTACGGATTTCTCATGCTTCTCGCACTTGGTCATGCACTTTACTTGTCGGGCTCGTTAGCCATTTTAAACCAGGAAACCTCTCGCGTCTCCGGACCACCAAACAACTACAAGGAACAGCTACACCATGTTCAGCCGGACTTGATTGCGTCTAACACCATGGAGGCCCCCATCCCTTGCAGGAACTAACTCAGTTTTTCACCGCTTAACTCATTTAACATTTTATGAATTAAATACAAATCAATAACATGCATCTCACACAACAAGAAACACACGATAAATTATCCATTTATAACTTATATTCTTGAGATACTAATTCTTTCAATTTCTTACATACATATATTTATTTAATTATATATATAATTATTTATACATTCAACAAACAAATACAGATTATTTATAAAGTATATAACCCGCATGTATACTTGGCTTAACCCTAAACTAAGTAATTAACAGAATATGTGTATACAAAGAAAACACGAACTCGTTCCTCACATTTGCCACTTGGTGATGAATAACGAACCCGTTTCACCTTTGGACAGATTTGCTGCATCGACTTGATGTCACGTTTTCTTATGCTTCTGAAGCTCAAACCTGTTCTCCTTCGACCGAGAATTAGTTCCATGTGTCCTTAACGTCTCTGCAAGTTTTCAGGTCAAACGGAACTTGTTTGCCCAACCAAAAGATACATCTTGTAAGACTGGTTACAGATGCGCGTTGCACATAAACGTTTCATTAAACACATAACTCTCAAGCCACCGATCCAAATATGAAACCCTTATACAGTCTGGAAGATGGATGTCTTGAGGATATACTCACCGAGTTTCAAATCCATCAAAATAGTAAAACTCCTCCAAACCCTACGGCTTTCTAGTCTGGTTGTAGATCCAAACTACAAAGATCACCTCTAAAAAAATGTCCATAACTTTCTTATAACAATTCAGAATGATACACGACTTTCAAATACAACTATATACAAGAGTCAGAAATGTCCTTACCGATTTTCAGATCAATCAGAACATGTTTTTTTTTTTTTTGATAAGTGAAAGCCGTGTATCATTCTGAATTGTTATAAGAAAGTTATGGACATTTTTTTAGAGATGATCTTTAATCATAACAGGTTTGCCCATCCGTTTCCATTCCCTACTGAAACTGGTCAGATTAGAGACTCGGGCAGACTACAGCTAACACAAAGAAACGACGGTAACTTTTTACACATATCTTCGATCGTGACGATCTTGGTCTTCCTGGAAAGCTAAGACTCGGAGGTTTCTAAGGATAATTAGATCATCACATGGATCCATAGAGGCCGCCGGAAAACGTCTCTTGAAGTGGCGGTGGAAATAATTCGATTTCATGGTGGTGGCTAGGGTTCACAGGGTGAAGAACAAAACGAGCAGGGCTTCGACCGCACCTCTCAACTCTGTCTCTTCTCTAAAAATCTCTCTCCTTTTATAGGAAAAGGGGTGGGGATCCCTAGCATTAAGAATGACTTAACGGAATCACACTATGTCATTGGAATCAGGATGTTACAATTTGTATTGTTTGTTTATGTTTCCATTAATGGGAGAGATTTTATTAAACGAAAACGGATGGAAAAACTGAAACAAATTTTCAAAGATTTGCAAGCTTGAGAGAAAACGAAGGAAGTCAAATCCCATGAAAATGATAATACGGAGCTTAAGGGTTATTTGGTCACGTCTCTTGCCATTATAAAGAGTTTGGTATTCGCTTAAACTGTCTTTCTCGTTTGTTTTGGGCTGGAAGGCTCAGTAAAGACAACAAAGAAAAGCTTCTTTGTTTGTACCCATTGGGCAAAAATGCCAGTATGAAGAACTCAGAATCTGCAAAGTTGCCCATTGAATCATCTGAGAGTGGTTGGAAGCATGAAAAGACTTGTCACCAAATGCAGGTTATTCCCTCGACACGTAGAAGTAGACCAAAACGAAGTGTTCCGTATGAGGAATTTGATATTACACATTGTAGCGAATGGAGACATGGTCCAATTACAACTCTTTGTAGAGTTTTAAAAAAAAAAGGTCAGTAGTTATCTCCTTTTTGAAAATACTTCAGTCTTTGTTCTTTAACTCTCTATTCTCTATTTGTTTTGGGTGGCATACTCAGCAACGACAAGAAAGAGGAGGTTTTGGAGAAAACAAGGAATTAAGCACCGAGAGAGCAAAACTTTACTTGTCTAAAGTAAGAACTTCAAGGGACTGAATTTGTTTTGGAAGATGAGAGGATCTTATACCCCAGGTGTTTGTGATAGATTAAATCAATGATCTTTGGAAACTTTTGGTTCACGATTTTAACTAATATGTTGTATTTTTTTTTTAATCTTACTTACATGTGCACAAATATGTTTAAGCTGCAACGTTTTATAAATTCTATTTGTCTGGGACTCTCTTAACTTTCGATGAGATTAACACAAAGCTTTTATGAGATTTTGAGTCGAGACGTTGGCCAAAAAGGCGATCGAGCGTGTGCTAAGTTGCAATGTGGCCACCGTTCCACAAAAAGCATAAAGATTTGATCTTCAACTCTTACGAACCTCATCATGGGTTAAGCTAAATAATAAGTTATTCCTGGACATTCATCGGCGTTTGAGACAATGACTGTGAAAGATGAGCTGAACGATGACGTCATCACAGATCTTGATCGGTTCGTTAGAAGGAAAGAGATTTGTACACGAGAGTATGCAAAACTTAGAAGATGGGTTAATTGATGTAGGGAACGATTGATCCTTGGATGCAAACATTCCATTACATTCTAGAGTAGTAGTTTCAAGTATACTCGATGGCATAGATGTATGTTCTCCCGTTTCCCTTGGTAATAAATGAGAAAGACAACAAATAGGAGTAGTACATTTTTAACTTATATCAATGCTTTTTTATTTTGCAATGTCCATGCAAATTTATATTATTATATATCTGAGAGAACAATTATTAATTAAGTTTTTTATTATTATTTAAATATTTGCGGGTTACCCGCGGGTACCCGCGAATTCAAGTGGGGCGGGTGCGGATCAAGAAATTTGTGTTAATGAGTTTGGCGGGGCGGGTCGAAGCGGGTCATAAATTTTTTGTAATCCGCGCGGGACGGGTTTGACCCGCTTGACATGCCTACCTATGACTGATTATTGTTGGGGATAAATAATTTCCTTTTGGATTGGTGAATCAGAGAGTGACACATGTCATGTTAGACTAAACGGCCACTTGACCTAAAAGTGCACCACCTCGAGAGGGTGCGGTTACTAGGCTAGGTGGTCGAACCTTATGACAGGGTAGGACATGATGTATGACGTGTCATTGTAGATTAGATGTCCACTTAACCTAAAAGCATGCCAATTAAAAAGGATGCGGTTACGAGGCATGGTGGCCGAACCATATGACATGTTAGGACAAGGAAATGAACCTACACTTTCTCTCAAAATTTGTACTCTCGATTAGTGGGAGAGAGAAATAAGGAGTCGAGTGATCCCGAAGTGAAAAGGGGTTGCCTTTTCCTAAACCCGCCAATTCGTGCCAGGTTACCTGGAGAGTGCGATAGTAGGGAGATGAGTAACTCAGACAGGTACATGTCGACTTCCCGTCCACATCAATACAGACAGGGCAGCAATGCCCATGAAGGTAAGCTCTCAGATCACCGGGTAGCAATACCCGAGAAGTTAAGGGAAACCTGATACCCCTTACCAGGTTATCGAAAAGGTAAAAGATACTTATTAAACACGAGTCTTTCACTATTTTCCCTCCATAGATAACGATTTGCAATTTGAACTATTTCCGCCTAAACATTTAGCGGAATATTTCCCGTTTTAGGGTTAGAGATGAATGAAAGCGACATATCTCAGAATCTCGAGACTCGTGCAGTATGGGACGAGGAAACCACGTGGCGCCAAACCCGCGAAGCACATAACAAAGGCAACTCGACATAACATAGAGCCACTAGCAGACAAGTAAAGACGCAAGAAAAGCACTTTATGGCAACATACAAAGAACCAGCTCAGAGGATCCACCCACTCGACCTGGTATACGATCTAGGGCATGTATACTCTATAAAAGTCACTTGCGTTCTTCGAGAGCAGAGGACAGACGACCATTCACTCACACACTCATACACAATTAAAAAACATAATTTCCTCACTACTCTAAAAAAGACTACATTTTCTCTCTAGACAAAAAACTTTTCTTGGGAATCACTGGAATCATCCAAACCCTCTATCTCTGGTCATCCTTCGACTGGAATCACCCTAAACCTCTCATCTTTTCCACTTTCTTCACCTCAAATTGCTTCACAAATCTCAAATACTTAGCGGATCCATCTCTTTTCTCGGACCCTAAGCCACTAAACCTTTCTTTCCCGTTTTCTGACTATCTTCGGCCTGACACCCAAATTGTGGTCCTTTACTCTCTTGTTTATTGACTTCAGCATCCTCGGAAAATCCCCCCCCCCTCCCAATCGTATTTTCCGGAACTGAACGCGTTGTTTCTTGTGTAGGTTGATTGTTTCCCCAAAAAGATAAAAAATAACCCGAAACAATTACCATCTTCCTCCATCATTTCTCCATTTTCTTCCAAGAAACTATTGTCATAGAACACTTGAATCATTGAGTTCCAAAAAAGAGTTTCAAGGCGTCAGAAACAAAATCTCTCATATATGAGATTCTTTGCTATGATCGTGTTTTGATATGCAAAGTAAGGAAACGTCATGCAGTGTATGGTTGAATCATGATACATGCTCACTTCTTTTTTTTTTTTTTTTGAATGAATGTTAAATTTATTCGACCAAAAAAAACGTTTTTACATCTGAGATGCGAACTAATTTAGAAAATGCTAGAAAACTTTTACATTTGCAAACTCAACATGGATCGAAAAACGTCTAGAGATAAACTCTAATCGTTTGGTCTAGAAGCTAACCAAAATTGGGATCCTTCTTCGTATCTGTGATCGCACAATTTCCGAATGGAGTTAAAACGATTCTTCATGGTCTTGTCAATGAGATGGATTATTCGCTGCGATGGGGAATGACCAGCCCCGTGCCTACGATCATTCCGTTCTCGCCATAAGAAATAGATGGTAGTTTGAAACAAGTACCTTATGGTGAAAATTTGTACTCGGTTCCGGCTCGAACTGGTGAGAAGAGTAACAATTTCCTCCCATACTAACGTGAAGTCATGAAGGAGCACCCCTTTCGCGAGATTTGTCCAAACTCGTTGAGAGTACGGACACCTGAAGTATATGTGGCTTCGTGTTTCCAAGGTGGTGTGACACAAAACACACGACGAAGAGATGTTCGCGTCCCAATGTAGCATGCGATCACCTGTTGGGAGTCGATTGAGCATCGTAACCCACGCGTGGAAAGCGAATTTGGGAGTGTTGTGGCTGAACCATATGCCCTTACACCAAGGGACGATTTGTCTAGCTTCCCGCAGCTGATCCCAAGTGTTTTTTGTGACAAATGTGGGCTTGTATAGATCAGATTTGATCCGCCATAGGACCACATCTTCTTCATCTTCTCGGTAACGTCTTCGTGCTGCTTCTAAAACTTCTTCTATGTTGTTAAGAATGGAGTGTCTGTGATGTTTATA
This sequence comes from Eutrema yunnanense, assembly GCA_002933935.1. Taxonomy (NCBI): domain Eukaryota; kingdom Viridiplantae; phylum Streptophyta; class Magnoliopsida; order Brassicales; family Brassicaceae; genus Eutrema; species Eutrema yunnanense. The sequence continues at coordinate 123,524 of PKML01054277.1, forward strand.
TCGATGCAGTTTGAGAGCTTGTTCTACCGAGTAATTTGTTGGAATACCCAAATCAATNTTTGTAAACCACATTACAGCAGGATATGGGGCGGTAATCTTTCATCTCCTTTGCCTCTTCTTTTTTAGGGATGAGAGCAAGAATCGTAGAATTTACTCCTTTGGGCAAAATATTTTTCATAAAGAATGATTGAACACTTACCACAAAGTCTTTGCCAATGATAGGCCATACTGCTTTGTAGAACTCCACAGTGTATCCATCAGGCCCCGGTGATTTACCACTTGGCATAGCAAATAGGACATCCTTAATTTCCTTCTCTGAAACATCTCGGATCAACATACTCTTGTCTTCTTCCTGGCATTGAAAATTTACTAGGTCTGATAACTCTTCCCTATCCATGGTTTGTAGTTCTGGCGACTCAAGATTTAGAAAATCCTCAAAATAATGTGAGGCTACTTCCTTAATCTCCTCCTGCTTCGTTACGACATCACCATTGGGTTGTAATATCTCATGTATTCCGTTGCGAACTTCTCTTGTCTTCACAGCTCTATAAAAGATTTTATTGCACCTATCCCCGACATTTAGCCAATGCAACTTTGATTTTTGTTTGAGAAAATCCTCTTCCAATGTAGAAACATGATCCCATCGCTCCATAGCCAATGTTTCCTCCTTTTGGTTCTCCGAAGATGGTGAAAGCATGTTCTGTTCTTGCTTCTCACACAGCAATTTGTATCTTTCTTTTACCTTTCGGGAAAGATCTCCCAAGCTTTCTCTGGAGAGTCTTCTTATGATTCCTTTCATTTCTTTCAACTTTTTAGAGAATCGGTAAAGAGCCGAGGTAGAGTGAAATAAAGGCTGAGTATTCTTCCAATATTCTTCAACCATTGGGAGAAACTGAGGTAAGGAAGCAACAACATTTGCAAACTTGAAGGGTCTCTTTTTTGGAGTCACAGTCTCGAGATTGACTTGAAATCGACAGCGCAGATGATCGGAACACCCTCCAGCTTCAAACACACAGTAGGATAGGGGAGATTCATTTAACCATTTGTCGTTTATAAGTACCCTATCCAGCTTCTTACTTATCAGACCCTCTGCTCTCTTATTACTCCAAGTGAAAAAAGGACCATGAAAACCCATATCTGTCAAACCACAGTCTCGAAATACACCCTGAAAATCATGCATACCATTATCCGAATCACTGGACGAGGCCTGAGGGAAACGTTCATCGTTCGAAAAAATCTGATTAAAATCTCCCATAATCGTCCAACGCATATCCGAGTAAATAGCAGAATCAGAAAAATTTTGCAAATCATTCCACAGAATTTTCCTTTCGTCAGCAAAGTTGGAAGCGTATACAAAGGAGCAAAGAAATTCCTCTTCCATCCCTCTGAGCTTCACCAAAACAGTAATTAATTGATCACTTTTATAGACAGGGGTCAATCGAACAGAATCACTCCAAACAACCCAAATCCTCCCCAACCTGTGATGTTCGTAATTATTCATGAAAGACCACCCTGGAAAAATCGATGAGACAATCCTCTTTGATTTACTCTCCTTCACACGTGTTTCCAACAAAGCACCAAACTTAAAATCATGTTCTCTACACCAATTGCTCACAACTCCATGCTTACAAGTTTTATTTAGTCCTCGTATATTCCAGAAAAACCCCGTCATTGATGATGATGTTTTTTGGATTTACCTTTTTTCTTTTTCCCAGAGCTCTTTGCAGAGCCCAAAGATCTAGAAGTAGAAACCTCCGGAATAAACTTGTGTGTTGATTTTGAAGCGCGAGGAAGAGAAATCCTAGCTCCAGTGTCCACTGTTTGAGTTCGTTGTTCTGTCGGACTCTCAAATTCATTCACTTCGACTTGTTTTCCTTCCTTGATAATCACTTCGTCAACCTCAAAATTCGTTGTAGTGCCCTCCTCGTCTTCTTCTGTTTGGTCCAAGAGATAATAACATGACTTAGCAGAAACAGAAAAAGCATCCCCTTCTAGTGACGGCTTATTGCTGACTTTCTTTGGCGAAACTTTTCTCCACTCTGTTTTTGTCTCAGACGTCGACGAAGTCGTAAACGCATCCTGCTGTCCTCTCGCTAACATGACCTTTTCATTTGGTGACGTACACCCTTTAGAACCAGTCTCAGACTCTGAGATCATCATCCTCATCTCCTCTAGTGGCTTTGTGGTTTCCACCTTGTCCTTTTCTTGAATTTGACTTCCCTTGCCATGTGATCCCATAGTCAATTTCTCTGGAGAAACTCGACGTAGGATCTCCTTTGATCCAGGAACAGCAAGACATTCCTTTGCTACGTGACCCCAAGTGTTGCAAGATGTGCAACGTGGGGGCAGCCATGGAAATTCATACGAAACCACCGCATCTGCACCATTTTTTAGTTTGAAACTAAAAGATTCCGGTAGCTTTTTTGTCAAATCGACCTCGACAAAGACCTTAGCCTCCTCAAAATTCTTGGCCCACAAAGTATCCTGGTGGAGCTTTTTAGGGGTTCCGAAGGGACTAGTAAGGTAACTAAGTCCAACCCAAGAATACATTGATCGTGGAACATTCTTTAATATAACCCACATTGGGATTATCTTCATTTCCGGTTGGGCTTCTTCAGCTACCGGACTCCACTTCGAAACTATCATTGCCACATTTTTGATATTCCACATTCTTCTACGGAGGACCCTTGCTCGCACACTCGCATCGTTGATACGAAACTTAACCGTTGTGTCATTCACAACAAAGACTTCCACCTTAATATTTTTATCACCAAGACTCCATATCTTGTTCACCGTCATGTGAATAGAACCAACATGAGGTGCCTTTGACATGAATTTCCCAACAATACAATCTTCCCAAAGAGGAGGATCGTCAAAAACCGAATCCGGGACTGAGATAGTGTCTATCCCATCCACAACTTCTACCGCTACATCGAACTTCTGCAAACCCGGAATGGTTTGAACCACTGAACTCCACGATTTCCCCATTTGGACATCTTGAGGACCACAATCCTTTTTTTCCTCATGACTCTGTTTTTCCAGATCTTCGTTGTTTCCCCTCGGAGAGGATGAGACCACCAGCTCCTCCACAACTGAATCAATTTTTCCAACGCCCAATTGATCCTCGCCTCGTCCCTCAGAGGACCATGTTTTGCTCTTCTCCATTGCTTGTATCCCTCCAACAGCCCCCTCACGGTCCTTCTCCTGCAAAAATTCCAGATCTTGCTTTGAACCCTCCAACATCTGTTTCTTCAGCAAAACCTCCATGGAAATCTCCGAACTCTGCTCCACTGAAGCGTGCCCTTTCTCCGATAACTCCGCAGCCTCTATCGACGGTGAAGCCTCCTGCTCCGGCGCCGTCATCGTGACCGCCGCCCTAAGCTTGGGCGAAACCCTTGGGTCTTCTAAATCGCACTTCTAATCGCCCCTTCTGCTGACGTGTAAACCCCTTCCATGCTCACTTCGAATATGACTGATCGTGAACACAACTCTAACTTAGGAGTAAACCAAATTTAAGATAACAACTTTTATTAGTAATAGATTGCAAATTTGTATTGATTAAAATAGCTAAGGAAGTATAATAGTTTTAACTTTGTTGCTTTTTTGTTGTTTTCATAAAAAACAAATATAACGAGAATGAAACTAAATATGATGAAAAAACTTATTCACTCTGATTGAAACCATTTAAAAGTTAGCACAACCAATATGCTACCAGACAAAACTCCGTCTCTACCTCTTCAAGATAAAACTATACAAAAAATATATTTATTTCGTCAATCTTTTGTGATTTTAAATTAGTTTCAAAATTCATTCCATATTCATCTATTGTCATAGTTTTAAAATAACTTCTAAAATGACTTCTCACTTAATATATAAAATTAGGATTTAACCCGCGCTAATTATAGCGCAGAGTAATTTTTTTAAAGAAATTATTTTGAAATTTAAGAAAATTGCTATATGAATTTTACGATTAGTGTCTAGCCGCCTAGGCGCTAAGCGGGCGGTCGGGCACCGATTTGCGCCTAGGCCAAAAAGCGGTGATTAATCACCGATTAATCAGCGATTAATTTTGAGCATTTTTTTTTTAATTTTAAAGTTTATATATATATAAATTATAAGTTATGAATATATGAATCAAAACAAGTATGAAATAAGTTTTTTTATTATCAAAGTAACAAAACATTAGAAAATTAAGTTCAAATTCACATATAAATTCCAAAAACAAAAAAGAAGTACAAATATATGATGCAAAAAATAGATTTGTCTTGATATTGAGTGACAAAAAAAATTACAAGGAGAGAAAAATCTTCATCATCTTCTTCAATGATAAAATTAGCATATGTGTTGTACTTCTAGATGTATTTCCAAAACTTATAATAAATCATATGTTCGTTAAAAAAAAAAAAAAAAAAAAAAAAAAAAAAGTTGACTTTTGGAAAAAGTCAACGATTTTTTCGAAAAAAATCGTAAAAAATCGTTGACTTTTTGGAAAAAAGCGTTGACCGCCTAGACACTAATCGCGGCGGTCCACCGCCGACTAGCGCCTAGGCGGCTAGGCGGCCGCTTTTTAGAACATGGATTATAGATAAAACTGTCAATTTTTAATAATTTGTCTATTTAACCCGTTTTGCAGTGAACTAAAATATTATTCGGGCTGATCCGTAAAAACTTATAATCTTGAAAACATAACTCTAATATGCACCGTTAAATGACTCTAGTTTTTGTGGTTAGTCTACGAACTCTTAAAAAACATAGTTTTCTTGTGTTTAATTAACTTTTTATAAAATTATTAAAATATTTTTCAAATTTTGTTTTGATATATATTCAAATAAATTATAATAAAAAATATAGCAAGATTTTGAATAAATTTTTGTTTCTTTGAATATATATGAATTGATTATTATTTTAAAATATATAGTATTAAAAATAATTAAAACAAATAAATAATAAATAACATTTTTAATGCAAAATATAGACTTTCCATATTATAATCAATGATTTTAAAAGACTATTATATCATTTCCTATTTCAATTATTCTTTGTTATTTGTAATGGCATTTCATGTAATAACTTACAAATTAAAGTTCATTTTTAAAAATGTCTTCTTAAATAATATTATAGAGATATACTTCCAACACATACTCGTTTTAGTTTTTTTTTTTTAAACAAACCGCTTTCACTTTCGTGTATCCGCTTCTAACTCCATTATCTCACCCAAATCCAATGATCTTAGACTATTTACAATGGGAGTGTTGAATAAAAAATTCAACAGTTGAATGGGTGCAATGAAGTAGTTGAATTAGGGTGTTGAAATGAGGTGGAGTTTTTGGTGTTGAATTAATTCAACGGGTTGAAAAATGAGAGATGAGAGGATTCGTCGCCACGTGGACCAATCAAAGAGAGGAGTATCCACACAAAAAATTTCCCACTGCGTGAGGGAGGAGAGAGACTATACTAGCCACATGTCTTTTTCTGATTCGTTTATTTGATTTTTCAGATTTTTATTTTATCATAAATCTTTGATATCATTTATTTCATAGTAATCATTATTATATATATATATTTTTTAATTATACCAAAATTCATCGTTTTTCATACTCTATAAATAGAGAATTGTTTCATTAGATTTGGTCACAGCAAAAAAAAACCATCTTCTTTGAGAAAATGGATCCAAACAATAACCCTACTAACACCCAAAATTCTTCTAATTACCCAAATCCCAACAATTATCCATTTCAAAATCAATCTTCCAACCAACTCCGAAATATGCCAAATTATGGTTTTTCACCAAGTTTCTTCATGCCGTCAGCTATTCCAAACTATCATCCATACTACGGTTCAACGATGTCATATTCATCTCAACCACCCCCTTATTTTTCTGCTCCGGCGGGTAATGAAATTGTTCCGGACTCTGGAGCAATTGAATTTCTCGGATTTTCTACCCAAATGGCTCTTGGTGGTATAAGTGGTGTTAATGAAGCCACTCCAAGTGCAGACCATTCAACCTCTGCTCCCCGGAAAAACCCCAAATGGACCACCGAGCAAAATTTGGTGCTATTGAGTGGGTGGATCAAATATGGAACAAACAGCGTTGTTGGCAGAAACCAAAAGAGCGAAGCATTTTGGGGAAACATTGATGAGTATTGTAATGAGGATTGCTCATTTGATCCTCCGCGTGGTGGAGTTTCGTGCAGAAATCATTTCAACTATGTGAACCAAAAATTGGGAAAATGGATTGGCGCTTACGATAACGCTCAACGGGTGGTCGGAGCAGGATGTATTGGCGAAAGCGCATGAAATATATACAGATGGTGGTAATGGTAATGGTAATTTCAATTTAATGAAAGAATGGATCGATGTGCGTGATCAACAACGTTATTGTAGTCAGGTAGGAGGAAATACTGGCTCTGGAAGCAGTGGATCTAAGAGAGCCCACAACAGTGATGCTAGTGACTCCAACTCTGTATGATCCAATGCTCGTCCAATGGGGAGGGATGCAACTAAGAAAGCTAAAAAGAAATGTAAGGGCGCAGTCTTGGAAGTGGTCAACGAAGATTTTAGTGAATACAAAAAACTCAAGGCGCAAGAGTTGGAACGCTTGGAGAAAATAGCCATGTTGCAAGAGGAGGCAAACCAAAGGCAAATTGAGGCAACCCAAAGGCAAGATGAGGCAAACCTATTGATGAAAGAAAAGACTAGGGCTAAGAATACAAAGATGTGGATGAAGCTAAGTGAAAAGAACCGTCTCAGTGACCAGGAGAGAGAGCTGTTGCAGAAGTTGAGCTACAAATTATTTGGAAAATAATTGTAATAACAAGTGGCTATCTGTATCATGTCACTCCATGCTTCTCTGTATCATGTCACTCCATGCTTTAATAATGTTTGTTTGTCGCTTTCTCCTTTAATAATGTTTGTTTGTCACTTTCTCCTTTAATAATGTTTGTTTGTCAAGTGCCCGTGACTTTTTCGTCAATGTAAGAATCTTATCCTCCAACCACTCAACTTGATTTAATAATGTTGTCGACTGCCCGTGACTTTTTCGTCAATGTAATCCGTGAATTTCGGCTTTTAATGGCAGAATCTTATCCTCCAACCACTCAACTTGATTTAATAATGCTGTCGAGTTACCGTGACTTTTTTTGTCAATGTAATCCGTGAATTTCGGCTTTTAATGGCAGAATCTTATCCTTCAACCACTCAATTCGTTGGTTCCATTTTCTTATAAATGGAGACTCATTCTTCCATTTATGTACCAATACCACAAATCTCATCTCACTAAAAAAATCTCAATGGATCCATCAAAATTTCCTTTTGATATCGAAGCTTACAAAAGGCAGTCTGAAATTGAAGATAAGTATATCCTCAACCATTTTAGCGAGCGCCGAAAGAAAATAGAGGACGCATATCCACCTCGTAGGAAGAGAAGACACTTCAACAGACTGATTGACGACTACTTTGCCAATCATCCTACATATGCCGATGCAATGTTTCGTCGGCGATTCCGGATGCGAAAACATGTTTTCCTCCGGATAGTTGGGGACCTATCAAGCAGTGACGACTACTTCACCCAAAGATTTGACGCAGCCAATAAAGAAGGTATATCTCCAATAGCAAAATGTACCACGACCATGCGAATGCTAGCCTATGGTGTAGCGGCTGATGCGGTGGATGAATACATCAAAATTGGAGGTACTACAGCTCTGGAGTGCTTGCGTAGATTCTGTAAGGGAATCATACAATTGTACGAGCAAGAGTATCTCAGAGCCCCAACTCAAGAGGAGAATTTTGCATGTTAGTGAACTGCGAGGGTTCCCGGGGATGATTGGGAGTATTGATTGCATGCACTGGGAATGGAAAAATTGTCCTACAGTGTGGGAAGAACAATTTACTAGGGGAGATAAGGGAACTACCACTGTTATTCTTGAAGCAGTTGCATCCCATGATTTATGGATCTGGCATGCTTTTATTTTATGTCCAGGCACATTGAACGATATAAACGTTCTAGATCGTTCACCAGTGTTTGATGATGTTGAACGGGGAAATACTCCAAGAGTGAACTTCTTCGTGAACCAACGTCCGTATAATACGGCGTACTATCTTGCTGACGGTATCTATCCTTCTTATCCTACTTTCGTCAAATCGATTAGGCTTCCTCAAAGTGAGCCGGACAAGTTATTTGCAGAAGTTCAGCAGGGATGTCGGAAGGACATCGAACGTGCATTTGGAGTGTTGCAGGCTCGATTTAAAATCATTCATGAACCAGCTCGCATGTGGGACATAGCCGATCTGGCTATCATTATGAGGTCATGTATCATATTGCATAATATGATTGTTGAGGATGAACGTGATACATATACTCAACGATGGAACAATTATGATCAATCTGAGGCAAGTGGGTCTAGTACACCGCAACCATTCTCGACCGAGGTGCTACCTGCATTTGCAAATCATGTACGTGCTAGATTCGAGTTGCGTGATTCAAGTGTGCATCACAAATTGCAAGCAGATCTAGTCAAACACATATGGGCAAGATTCGGAATGTCTCGTGATTAAAAAGATTTCCAAGTTTGTGAGTTCAGTCTATTGTACTAATTAAGTTATGTGTGTTTTATTGGTTGTATTGTGTGCTTCTTATTGTATTGTATTGCATTTTAATTTTTTCGTAATTTTTTTTGTTTTAATAATGACTTTCACTATTCTCGTTTTTATTACTTGCATTTTTTTTAATTAAGAATATAAAAAAACAATAAAAAATATAAAATTATTTAAGTCTTATTTACGCTAATTTAATTATAAACGGTATCTGTTACTAATAATAACTAATCAGAAAAACTAAAGCATAAAAGAAAATAAAATATGGTAGGGTAGGGTGTTGAATCTTATTAAACAAACCAATGTAGTGTATAAAATAATAGTGTGTGTTGAATTATTAGGTGGAAGAAAGAGAAAAGGATGTGGAAGAAAGAAAAGATGATGTGGAGGGTGTTGATAGTTGAAACCATTGTACATAGTCTTATATTTACGATTTTGGTATAAAAAAATTATATTTTGTTAACTACATTTCGGTAAATTTTAGAGGTGGAATAGATCTGGACAGCTAGAAATTTCAGGATATTCGGATCTGGATTCGTATCCACCGGATATGAGTTTTAGTTATCCGGATCCGGATCCGTGTTCTCCGCGGATATCCAGGTCCGTAAAAAAAAATATTAAAATAATGATAAAGTTAATTTTCTTATAAAATACTTTGTAAAAAAATCAATTATTATAAAAAAATTATTTTTATTCTAATTATTTTTTTATAAATAAATCTCAATATATTAAAAAATATAAATTTTTAATATATTTAAAGGATCTAGATCCGGATATCCATACCTTATAATTTTACTATCTGACCGGATCCGACCCCCCTCGGATATCCAGATTTTTGGAACGGATTGGAGCGGATCCTGGATCATAGGGGTGGAACTATTATCCGGGATCCGAGATCCGCTCCAAAAATCTGGATATCCTAGGGGGTCGGATCCATATCCGGATAGTTAAATTATAAAGTTCGGATATTCAGATCTTAATCTTTTAAATATGTTAAAAATTATATTTTATTGAGATATATATATATATATATAAATAATTTAAATAAAATTTAAATAATTTTTATAATAACATATTTGTTTTTACAAAATATTATATAAAAATTTAATTTTATCATTATTTTTAATATTTTAATATTTTTTATTTTTTATAAATCCGGATCGGGATGGCGGATATCCGGAAACCCTGGATACAGATCCGGATATTCCAAAATTTCTCAAAATTTCTCAAAATTTCCCGAATATCCGATCCGTCCCATTCCTAGTGGATCAGAATTTGGATCTCGGATATTAATTCCACACCAATGGTAGCATTTTATGCTTAATACATAAGTTTATATTCTAATTAATCTATTTATAAAGCCTTTCTGTTCACCGGAAGGGAATTACAATTTACAACTGATATCTCTCTCTCTTTATCGCCATTGGATCAGTAAATTGCCATTGTGTTCTTTGGGTCAAGTAAATCGCGAACGCAATCAAGCTGCTGATATTTTAGCGAAGAAAGTTTATGTTTCTAATATTCTTTTCTTGATTTTTGATAAACCACCGATTTGGTTGGTTAACTATCTGTATTATGTTTTTACTGTTTAAAAGTTAAAAAAAATAAATCTCTCTCTCTTTATCGGTTTTTTTTTAATCTATATATATAAAGAAACCTTTGCTCTCTTCTCATGCTGCCATCTGAGCATCCTAAAAATTTAATACACATACTAAATACATATATTACTTATAAATTTGGTTCTAACATTATGAAAAGAATTTGAAAAGGCATTATTCATATTCTAAATTAAACCAGAAAATAATAAAGTTATATGAATATAGTTCTTTGAAATAATAACAGATTTAATAAATTTGGTTATCATAATATATTTCAACTTTTATAAATATTTAATTAGGTTAAGTTGTATCGCAAATATTATAAAAAGACTAAAATATCAAACAAGTCCTAACAATTAAACAAATAAGTTAAATATGTAACTAAATTCATAAAGCAAAGTATAAGTTGGCAAGTTTTACATCTAATAAAGAGACAAATAAATAAATTTAAAGTATACTTAACATAATAATTGCAATTATACATAACTATGAAAAAAAAAATAAGAGCAAAAAAAATTAAGAAACATATTAAAAGTATTTACACAAAAATATAAATTAAGTTTAAAAATTTAAGATCGTTGTGTTTTGTGATATTATTTTTAACAAAAAAAAATAAAATAAATGTAACTACAACAGGATAAGAAAATAAAAGTTTTGTATATGCAAAATATATATAATGTGATGTAAATATATTTCAATTCTCATAATAATTACCATCTATTAATACAATAGTTTTCACTATAATTTGAAAAGACATTTACTTAATAGAAGATAATAGATTATATTGAATTAATCTAAAGAAACTTCAATTTAATAATTTACTTTTATCAGTTTATTTATATAGTTTAGAAAAACTATAGAATTTAGTGTTTATAAATTATTGATTAGATTTATTCTAAATAAAATCAAACAAATGTTGTGACTTCAAACAATCAGTTATATATGGAAATCTTTTTCAACAAAAATAAAAGAAAAATAGATTTACGAATCACAAACATATTGCACACATAAATAGGGTTAAAATCATACATGAAACACTCCAAAAATAATAACTTCACATGAAATAAAATTAAAAAAATTCTTATGCAACTTTAAAATGTAAATATCTTCCCTTTAAAATATAAATATCTTCCTTTTAAAAAACTCAACTAATTGCATAAAATTGATCACCAAAGAAAACAAAGAGGTAAAAATGTGTACCATCCAATAAATAAACACATAGATGATCATAAATAAAAAAAAACTAAAACAAATACACAGATCTTAAGCTGATAGAGATAATTAAATTAACTACGAGACCAAATAAAATAAAATACCATTAGATTAAAAAAATTGTTTACCACATCCGCACGGATCATACCCTTTGTGATTGAAATTGAAAGTGAAATCTCACCGGCGATGGTGGAAGATATCGGAGAAGACAATGGTTTTAGAGCAGTGGGTAATGTTTTTTTACAGGATAATCCTATTCACAATAACTCTCTCTCTCTCTCTCTAAATGTTTGAATCGACGCTCGACCCCATATTTCTTATATTTTTTCAAATTGGCCCATATTATCTCAAATGTTCCCATTAACNTCTAAATTCACAAAAATAACTTTCATTTTATTAGTATTCGAAGTAATTTTCGGACTATACAAAACTAACCCTATTTCGAAGTATTTATATTATTAGTATTGAGTTGGGTTAAAAAATATACAATTTCCTAAACTTTAAAATGAAAAAAACTTAACTTTTAAAAACTAACTAATTGAATAAATAGTCAACAACAACAAAAAAAAAAAAATCAAATTGTAGATCACTCACTAAACAAATACATAAATAAACATAAAATTAAGAAAGGAAAAAAAAACTTAAGAATAAACAATCCATATTTCTTAAACTAATAGAGACAAATCCATTAAAGTCATACTAATAAAACTAAAATAATATTATACCAAAATTTTTTAAAACAAAATTGTGTTCACGTCACACACTAGTTATTATTATATAATGCAGAAAAGAAAAAAAAAAAAAAAAAAAAAGGCAGAAGAAGAAAAGGTTTCTTAGGGTTTCGATCGAAGCGGGAGAGAAAATCCAGAGAGAAGCCATGAATGAAGCCTTAACGAGCGCTTCTGCAATCGGTGACCAGCGTCAGAAGATCGAACAGTACAAACTCATCCTCTCGTCTGTTCTTTCCTCCAACGATCTTCTCCAAGCCAAACAGTTCATCGATCACAGTAAGTTTCTCATCATCCTAACTCTTCTCTTCGAATTCGGAGTATGTCAGAGATTTTTCTGGTTCAATTTCACGCCACGAATGATTTGTTTTCCCAGTTTTATCCGATGATGTACCGTTGGTGGTTTCGAGGCAGCTATTGCAATCTTTCGCACAAGAGCTAGACAGATTGGAACCGGAGACGCAGAAGGAGATTGCGCTGTATACGCTCACTCAGATTCAGCCGAGAGTCGTTTCCTTCGAGGAACAGGTTTGTTCTCTTTTGATTTTGGAAAATCGTGCTTAGTCCTGACTCCTGAGTCGAGAAGTATGTAGAGACTCTGCTATTGTATATCTTTGATGTTTGCTTTCTAAGCTGAGATTGGTTGGTGTAACTGAGACAATGTAGTACATTGTGTTGCTTTTACAATCTCTTTATTGTAAGAGAGGAAACTGTTTCGGTGTATTTGCAGGCACTTGTTATCAGAGAAAAACTTGCGGCCTTGTATGAATCAGAGCAGCAATGGTCGTTAGCTGCACAGATGTTGAGTGGCATTGATCTGGACTCTGGAATGAGGTGTGACAGCGAGCGGAAAATTCTAGTTTTTTGTTTTCCTTGTGTTCTTTTCAGTTGCTTATTTTGGATTTGTTGTATTCTTCATTAGGGGAGTTGACGACAGCTTCAAGCTCTCAAAGTGTATCCAAATTGCTCGTTTGTACCTCGAGGTTTGGCTTTCCTTTCCATTATGCTCAATAGATTTTGTGTCCTTTTCATTAATTTGTAAGCATGTAGATCGCATATCTCTATTTATCAGATGGATTTTCCACATGGTAGTAATGGATTATTGCTAATCGGTCTAGCTTCCTTATGTGTTAGCACCTTTATTCAAGTTACAGAAGTTAGATCTTCAGATCTTAACCAGTTGTTGTTTCAAACTTCTAATAGTTGGACATTTTTCTAGATAGATTTTATTGAAACTTAACTAGTCCCTTGACCAAATTTGTGTCATGTAACTATTTAATATCAACTGTGTTAAGAGCATTATTCTGGTTTACAATACCACTTGTATAGTAAATTGAGGCTACCAGGTTATATAAAATATATTAGTTTATTTTCATCACTCTCTAATGCTTTTATTTTGTTTTGAATATCTGCAGGATGATGATGCTGTAAATGCAGAGATGTTTATAAATAAAGCTTCTTTCCTAGTGAGCAGTAGTCAGAATGAAGTTTTGAATTTGCAGTACAAGGTTACAGCCTTAAACTAAGAATTGTGCTGGGTGATTAAGGAACATTCGACTTTGGGTTATAATATATTTTCCTTTTCAGGTCTGCTATGCTAGAATTTTGGACATGAAAAGAAAGTTCTTAGAGGCTGCACTTCGGTATTACGGCATTTCCCAGATTGAAAAACGACAAATAGGGGATGAGTAAGTGAATCGACTTCTCTGCATGCTATAACGTTTTTCAAATCTCTCCTGTTCTGGTTGGTTGCATCCATCTGTGGACATCCCTTGTTAAAAGCTATTATCCTACTCTTTAATCCTCACAGTGCGATTGAATAGTCTCCCTGGTTTCTCTCTCCTTTAAGTTTGTGATGTTATTGTGAAACGTGTTCATCCTAATGTTTTCTAATATTTTCAGAGAGATTGATGAGAGTGCATTAGAGCAGGCCCTATCTGCTGCTGTCACATGTACCATATTAGCTGGAGCCGGTCCTCAACGTTCTCGTGTCCTTGCCACTTTATATAAAGTAATGCCCTGTGGATTATCAATAGAAAGCCATTTATTGCTTGCTTCCTTATCTTTTTCATTTATCAATTTCTCTTTATAAACAGGATGAGCGTTGCTCCAAGCTGAAGATTTATCCCATCCTGCAGAAGGTTCTATCCGTTTTTTACCTACCATTCTTTCCTCTAGTAGACAAGCATATATTTACATGCATTTGGACATAGTATCGTAAGTCGCATGATATTACTCCTGTTTAAGCCTGCATGATGTTTATTAGGTTCCATTTATAACAAATCAAAACAGTTTCACATATAGCCTATAGAAACTTGGTCAAAACTACATGCTAACTCTAATATTTTTATGTAAATTTCTAGGTGTATCTGGAAAGGATTTTAAGGAAACCAGAGATTGATGCCTTTGCAGAAGAACTAAGACCACATCAGGTCTGGACTGTTAATTAAGATGTAGATGCAGTATTTGCATATCATCTGACTTTTTTGTACCTTATTGGTTTTCAACAGAAAGCATCTTTGCCTGACAAATCCACTGTTCTTGATCGTGCCATGATTGAGCATAACCTTCTAAGTGCAAGCAAACTTTACACAAACATAAGGTTTGAGATGTAGAATGAGTATCCTGTACTGTTTCTGATACTCGTATGATTTTTCTAAACTTAAATTCTCCAAATATTTTGTATCTTAGGTTCGATGAATTGGGAACTCTGCTGGGGATTGATCCAAGAAAGGTAATATTCAAAATCAATATATGAATCCCCTTTATCCTTTTACTTGTCCTGTGATTTAAGAGAGAAATTCTTGGCCGAGTATTTAAATGCATAAGTTTTCTTACTGAAGGCGGAGAAGATAGCATCTAATATGATTGGCCAAGACAGAATGAGAGGCTCCATAGATCAGGTAAGCAATGACAAATACTTGGTTGGTTTAGTTATTATGCGAGTTATTGTTAGTGTTTATTATTAAGAAGGTTCTTTAGATGTGTTTTGATCTATGTTCTTATGTTGTGTTACTGTTCAGGAAGAAGCTGTGATACATTTTGAAGATGACATTGAAGAACTACAACAATGGGATCAACAGGTTCTCTCTCTCTCTCTCTCTCTCTCTAGCAGTTATATATGTTTTTTTGTGTGTGGAATATGACTAAAAAGTGGAAGCTGTGTGCAGATATCGGGATTATGCCAAGCTCTCAACGATATTCTCGATGGAATGGCGAAGAAAGGTTTGGCTGTTCCTGTCTGACTGATTCGAAGCCGTGAGACTCGTCTCGTGATGATTAATTAGCCGATGAGAGTCTCTCAAAGCTTAAGTTTTTGCCAAATTGCTTTTGCAAATTCATGTCTATGCCTTTTTAGTTTTAACTGATACAGAGAGGGGGAAACAGATTGGGCATTGAATGAGGATTTTAGAAAAGAAAAAAAACATTCGCATATTTTAATTACATCAAAAAGAAGTTCATGGTCTTTTTTTCTTTTTTTTTAACTTGCTAGTTTGCTAATTTTGCTGACTTGGCATTAGGGGCTGGGATGGATCAGATATCCGAGAAATTTTGGGATATCTAGATCCATATCCGAGGTTTTTGGATATCCAGACTTTGGATATTTGTGGTGGATATTTAGATCCGGATCTATAAAAAAAAAATATATATATATATATTAAAATATTAAAAATAATGATAAAATTAAATTTTATATAATATTTTGTAAAAAATCTGTTGTTATAAAAAATATTTTAATTTTATTTAAATTATATATATATATCTATATATAAATTTCAATAAAAATAATTTTTTAATATATTTAAAAGATATATATATATCGGAATCTTATAATTTACCTATTTGGACCCACTTTCTTTGGATATCCGGATTTTGGCACAATACAAGTCATATAACATTGGTCTGACTTTTTATGTTTCAGAGTTGATTTTTTAATTGAGATGTCTATTTTTTTTAACTTTGTTTCTTTGAACGATCAGAAGTTTTTCCAGACCTTGCAAATAAGTCGTGAAGATAATAGACGAAGAACCGAGTAGTCAAATCGCTTGTAACACCAAACAATCAAAATTGAGACTTTGTTAAAAAGAGATTAAATTTCAAGGTTCCACGTTGATTCTGCCGTCAATTTTGGCGTTTTCACTTCCTCTGCCAGATTCACAGACGCACATACCTGTTGAAACAAGAAGAAAAAGCCCATCAAACCACCAAAACTTTCAGTGTCTGTATTCAAAATCCATTAAGCTTCGTTGCTCAAGAGAACGCAAATCCAAATGTCCAAAATATGATTTGCCAATAAAACAAAACAATCTAAAAATCCCCAATGAAACATGGCTTGTGTCAATAAGCTATGAAACAGTTTCCTCTATCAAATCAAATGTACCAAGTTTCAATTTAAGTCACTGATGTCACTAAAAACAAAGATGGGCTGCTAAAACAACTTAAAAGATTGAACCTTCCCAAGATTTTGCCATAAGATAATAACCGATAAGGACTCTAGGTGCGGGTTTTGTAAACTATACAAATGGAGAAGACTGTAAAAATGCTTTGTTTTTTACCTTGATAGATCCAGTAGATTTGGAGTTCCTTGACCATTCCATACCAAGTAACGTACTAGATGTCTGATAAGTTGCCTTGACAACGTCGTCGCCATAAACTCTTCGAGAAACCGCGAAATCCCACGTGTTTTTCGCCAAGTCGTAGCACGGCTCGAATGTAGCTACCCCTCCATGGGAATAAGTATACTTAAGCTTACAGTTATTTGTACCAACCATGTAATTAGCAGAGAGTTTGTTTGCAGGATCAATCAAAAGGCTACCATCGAGAATCGTCCTGTTATCTAATCTGCTATGAATGTAAGTCAGATTTAATGGTTTCTCAGCAATCCTTACTGTGTTCATGAACTGAAACCTAACATCCTGTAAAAACCACAAAGAACCAAACTTTATCAATTCCTGCAAATACACAGAGAGAGAGAGCTATGGATTCGAATTCGAACAAGTTTCTCTCCTGTTTAATTTCTCTGATTTCTTCGGAAATTAAACTCATCGGAACTAAAAGATGTAAGTACCATAAGAAATCAAAATCTGATTAACTTAGGGGTTTAATCGGAGAAAGCCAAAGAGCGGGTGCTTACTTTCTTAGGGACGTTATAGTCGACGATGAAGAAACCGGGCTTCTCGACGGAGAGAGAGAGGCCGTTTA
The DNA here is from genome assembly GCA_002933935.1 of Eutrema yunnanense. Lineage (NCBI taxonomy): Eukaryota > Viridiplantae > Streptophyta > Magnoliopsida > Brassicales > Brassicaceae > Eutrema > Eutrema yunnanense. The sequence continues at coordinate 140,856 of PKML01054277.1, forward strand.
AGGTAGGGCCAGAGACGAGGGTAGCATCGGTCATGGTGGCACGTAGCTTAAGATCGCCGGCGTTGAAGGCGAGTGAACCAACTCCGGTGGGCTTCTCGGCATCGTACTTGCCTTTGAGAGAAGCCTTCATCGTTTCTCCGTTTGACACACAGTAGAGAGAGAGAGAGAGAGAGAATAGAGAGTTTGGTGAGAGCTGCGAAAGAGAAGACGATAAAAAATAAAATAATATACGGTGTTATTCTCCGCTGCGTGTGTTCTTCATCGTTCGCACGTGCGAATTGGCACTACTTTTTTTTTTTTTTTTTTTTTTCAACAGAGAACTTTATTGATTTTGCAAATCACAATCTCTGTTTACAATAAGATGATACAATGACCAAAAGATTACATTGGTGATTGATTTCCTAACTAATGTAGGGAGTATTGGTTATTTTATCACTTTTTAAAAACTTTATAAAGTTTTTAGCACATTTTAAACATAATTTGAGAACTAACATTTATTGTACTATACACACGTTGACTTTTCAGTCGTGTCATGTACAATACAAAAACAAATAGGAAACAGGGGCAAAATCATCATTTTACACAAAAAGACAAAAATTGACAAAATTGTAAGTAAACTTTGAAAAAGTGACTTGGGTGAAAATATATCGCTAATGTATCAACACATGTATTCCATTCTCGATGTCGAAAGGAGAATTTGACTTGCACAAACATCCACCGGTTGATTGTCTCCGTATAATGCTGAAGTTTAAGATTTGTACATCTCCGGATGATAATATGGTTGATATTCAAATTGTCACCTTCAAACTCTACCTCACAATATCTGAGGGCCCAAGATGCTTGCATTGCCCAAATAAGAGATGTACATTCTGCCTCTTCCGAAATATTTCGCCCTTGAAATTTACCCATGTGCGAATTGGCACTACTGTCATAATTTATAGCATTTACATAGTTGTGTTACGTTAATTTGCATAAATACTTATGTACATCATAAAGAAAATAGGAAAATGTACTAATAATATTAGATAGTACTTTGATTTGCAACTTACATTAATGTGTAGACGTTTTGATTAGCACCCAATTCTATAACATAAAGAATCAGAAAATCATGCATTTATAGACCAGCAAATGATAAAAGAAAAAGAAAAAAAAATCATTGCAGTACCAAACAAAGATTTTATAACTTACGCAAATCTTACATTTTATTATCTATCCACAACATTAAAACAAACTAAGTAATTACAAAGTTTATGTTACAAAAATAAAATAAAATTGCCAACTATACAAGGTAATCTCTCTTAATAATGTCACACCACACTCAAGCATGTATATAATAAGCAAACAAACAATCTCTCTATCAAATTGTCCAACAAAAAAAAACAACTAAAAACCTGACATAAAAACTATGATGTCGTTGAAGAAAAAAAGCACCGGACGACAGAGAATCCCGATGGTTAAGATTAAGAAAGAGAGCCACCGACAAGTCACGTTCTCAAAACGTAAAACCGGTCTTTTCAAGAAAGCTAGTGAGCTTTGCACGTTGTGCGGCGCAGAGATCGCGATCGTCGTGTTTTCTCCCGCTAAAAAGCCTTTCTCTTTTGGCCATCCGAGCGTCGAATCCGTATTGGACCGTTACATGTCCAGAAACAATATGTCCTTAGCTCATATGCAACAACGAAACCCTGAGGCGAGCTGTGAGCTAAATATGCGGTTGACGCAAATCTTGAGCGAGGTAGCGGAAGAGAAGAAGAAGGGTCAAGCTATGGAAGAAATGAGAAGAGAGAATGCAAGGCGGTCGATGATCAATTGGTGGGAAGATTCAATGGAGGAGATGAATATAGTTCAATTACTGGAAATGAAATCTGCGTTGGAGGAGTTGAGGAAGACGGTTGTGTTGGAGACAACTATGGCGCCGTTTAATGAGGTGAACGAGGATGTGTTCGATTTCTTGGATAATAAAGTGACGACGACTCCCTCTTACATGAACATGTCTTCTGGTCTTTCTAATATTTATAATTTCGCCTATGGAAATAGTTGTTTCTGATTCAAGCATTTGTTTTGTTTTGTTTTGGGTAGCGGTAGAGAAAAAATGAATTTAAGAGCTTAGAGCATCTCCATTGGTTTAGATACCCATTTGGGTATCTCAACAATAAAATAGTCATATTTTATTGTGGTTGAATTATATAATTAAATTTTAATTTTAAAACAAGAAATAAACCAATAAGAAAGAGATAAGTGTGAAGAGAGGTTCTCATGTGTATCTCAAAAAATCTCAAATGAGAATCGATCTTCATCTCTCTCTCTCTTCTTTTTTCTTTTTTAATATTATTTTAAGGGTGAGATACCCTTTGAGAACCCTTTGATGGGATGCTCTTATAGGCTAGTATCTTGCTAGCTGCTCATTTTTTCCAAATTATTTTTGTTTATTTGGTATAATAGAGAAAAATCTTATATCTTAATTAATGTTATCCGGTTGAACTACTTGAATGGTAGATTATAGATGTTGCTATAACAGATAGATAGATTAAAATTAAGACTCTAAAAAGTAATTGATCAAATTTCCACCGCAACAAAAAAAGTTTTAGGTGTGATACGACCAAATTAAGAACGAAAACTTTGATCTAGTTTTTTCTTTTATATGGCTGCTAATTAATCAAGATGCAATAACCGGATTTAGCATTTAGATGTTGTTCGTTTCTAAAATTGGTTTTTGTATCTATATGTTGCATTTGGAATTTTAAATATATATTTTTCTTTGTGTTGTAAAAAAAATCTGAAATTTGATGTTGTTTGTCTCTAAGATTGGTTTTTGTAACTAAATGTTGTATTTATAATTTTGGATATATATTTTTGTTAGTGAGTGTTCTAAAAAAAATCTAAAATTTGGTTTGACCACAAAAAGATTGTGATTAAACGATCTTTAAAAGGCTAATTATTGGCCATCAGTTGCTTTTTTGCCACGGATTCACAACTTTGGTTTCCGTGGTCATTCGACATGGTTGAGTCAAGATTCTTTGGGGTCACAAGATAAAAGTTTATTTGGACCCATTAATATAACATTTTAACTTTTTTTTAAAGCTTTCTTTTTGAAAAATAATTTATTGAACATAATCTCTTATGATTACCCATATACATAATCTCCTAGCTATGATTATTCTCATATACTATGTATATAAAGATCAGTTTCTCATATATACAATTCAACACATTCACATTCAATATGGTATCAGAGCGGGTTAGGTTCCTAAGTTTCGATATAATGATCACACTTCTGTTTTTTTCTTCTAAATCTTATACATGCTTTTAAGCTATATCATTTCTCTTTAAGCCATGTACTTCCAAACTTTTATAATTTTAAGCCATTGTGCTTCTATTTTAAAACAAAACATCGCTATCTCTAAGTCATAAAATGCCCTTCTTTTTTTCATGAAAAAAACCAAATCTGATTTTCTCCATAGGATTTTCGATCTCTTTCATGCCAAGACTACAATGCTCCACTGCTTTCGAAGACGTGTTTCCTTTGTTACCAATAAGGCAATTGCCTTAGGCCACTTACTTTTTTTTTATAAAATGAAGGGCCACATTCTTATACAATTGTTTTCTTAAAACTCGTAAAGTTGTTTTCATTTTTTTATTTTTAACCAATATAATTAGATTGTATGTTTAATTTTGATTTCATATCATATTTTGATTTTTTTCTTAAAAACAAATACATGTTTATCAAAATTATTTTTCAACAAAATGTCATAAATATCTACGTATACATACTAATATGCACATAAGAGATTTTTTTTTGTTTGGGTACATTCTCTAGAAGGATTTTATGGAATTATAATTTTCTGGAAAAAAAGAACTATAAATATTTTATGATGTTTTAAAATCATATTTTGTTAGAATAATAAACCTTTCAATAATATTTAAAAGTCTATGTTTGAATAACAAAATAGGTTATTGCGACAAAAGGCCACATACTTTGGATTAGCCTTAGACCTCTCTAAGTCTACGCACGGTACTGACTGCTTTCGCCGATACTGATAGCTAACTCAGAAGACCACATGGTACACTCTAAGAAAATACAAAGTAAACACATTGATAACACCGATTTTTGACCATTTTTATGGATCGCTTTAATATCTTTTGCAGATGTTCTAACTCCGTTTTCAAAAGTTTTCAAGTGATTTTCATGTTTTAGAGTTTTAAAAGACATTTCAGGTAACTCGGGATAAAATAGTGAATTTCGGAGCAAAAATACGTTTTTGGATAAACTTGGACCGTCAGAAGTCTTGCAATCAAAGAAGACCTTCTCACCGTCCGATCATCCCCAAATTTGGACACAACAAAGTAGAGACAACTAGATTTCAAATGCAATTAGATTGGAGACGATCCAATGGTTTGATCCTCAAATATACATGAAGCACTAAAGGTAGATGAAGCTGCCCTTAAGCCAGAGCCACCGCGGGTAGAGGGGCCGCACCCGAGGCCAACCGAAGTTTTTCCGCGGCCAAAAGCGTGCCGCCCGCGGCCAAACCCCATCTCACTGTGGGTCAAGACCACGCACCCGCAACCACTCCCTGCTGCGACCAAATCGACTCTGTTTTACTCCCAAAGACAATTCCGTCTTTTCACATTAAACCCTAAACGTCTACAACGAAGTGAAAACTATAAATACTTGTTTTAAGGTCTCTTAGACAGAACCTTATCAATTCTTTGCACGCATTAAGGTAGAGACGAATCCCTAGCAACTTGTACTCTTGTTCTTCGGTTTGGAGTAAGGATTCTCGTCTCGTGTTCTTCGATAGAGAAGCCTTTCTTCATCCATTTTTCTTACTGTTTTCTTTTCAATTATTGATTATGTTTATCTCAGCTATGGCTGAGTAGTTCTCTTGTTGGGTATAGGGTTTTAAAGGGGCTCTCATGGTTTGATTATTCATTGAGTTTTTAGACTAGGATAACGATTAAGGTTCTTCGTTCTATCCTTTTTATTAATTCGTTTTTGCTTGATTGATCACCTTGAAATTGAACTTAGGTATTTTTAGAGCTACGAAAGTACTGGATCTATATGCTTGAACTAAGGTAGACGAGCAAGACCGTTACAAGATATGAAAGTATACTTGTAAAGGGATTGAGCGTTAACGACCTTTGCGTATCATCATAAATTTTTGCGCGGCCGGAGACGAAAGATACCAGTCGAGTACTAAAGTTATCGATGTGTAGGATGTACGAAAGTAGGCTACACACAATGTGCATGTTCCAAGTTCAAGAATCCAAAAGTCGCTTTAGAAATCCTAGCAAATTCTTTATGAAAAATCGGTCATGAACTCTAGAGAATTCCCGATTGCCCAACACTTCGTTAAATTGTTTACAACCTCGTTTTAATTATTTGCTTAGCTTAGTTGCTGTTTTATTTCATTTCTTAATTTTGTTTAATTTTTTTAGCTACAATCGTAAAAAACAAAACCCATAAAAATCGATTAGGTCTAGACACATCTTAGAAATCAATACAACTCGACAACGTTCACCCCCGTGGATTCGATCCCTAATTACTAATGCGTTTGTTGTGCACTTGCAGTCTAGCTAAAAGGGTTAAACGTGTCGGGAACAATCCTGACGCATCAAGTTTTTGGCGCCGTTGCCACCGGGGATTTGATATTGCTTGTTTAATTTCGTATTCCAATTTCTGTTCTAGACGACTTTTATTTTCAAGCTTTTTGTTGCTCTTCTAAAATTCTCCTTTATCTTTGTCTTTTGTTCTTAGGTGCATGAACACTAGGAGAACTCCTAGAGAAACCATACCGCAACTAGACGATATCGACAAACATGAGAGAGAACTCCGAAGACTCAAAAGAACGCTAAGAATGGCCGAAAACAATCGTCCGGAAGATCAACTAAACCGTGATCAACTTGATCACGAGAATGACCGTGATGTTTCGGATCACGAAGATGACCGAGAGGCTGTCCATGGTGCTAATGACCAGCCACTTCTCGATCCTGAAGAAAATGAAAACCGAAATGCTGAAAATCCGAGACGATAACTTCCCGTCGATCGCGATGACACCCAAGGAACATTTGTTACCGGGACATTCACTGCTCACGCTTAGTCTCACCAAGAAGTCGAGCTAACGACTCTAACCAAAAGTGCTTAATGGGAGCCAACCCATTTGGTATGTTTTCTTTTTTTTATTTATTTTATCGTTCTTTTTCTATTAACGTTTTTTTTTTTTAGTATTTCAGGCTTTATATAAAACCCCAAAAACTCAAAAACATTAAAAAAAACCAGAAAACACAAAAAACAATGAAGAAGCCACTCGTAACGGATCGCGAAACGCCAAAGGAGCGAAGGAAAAAATGCTCCCGAAGCAAGAGCCATTCGGCCACGACAAGAGGAGTTGCACCCGCGGCGAATAAGCTCTCGACCGCGCCTTCGTTGCCTGGTCCCGCGGCGAAGAGATGATCGGCCGCGGTCGGAGAAGCCTGGCTCGCGGCGAAGAAGCATTTGGCCGCGTTCGCGTGGGTTCGATCTACAACTTAGATGTTTTGACCCGAAACTCGTCCCAACCTTTCCCGAACCGTTTCCAATCCTTAACCGTGCAATCCCAAAAGTATTCCCGACTTGAATTTAAACTATACCCGGTTTAATTTTTGTGTCCTGCTAAGGTAAGTTCCAAAAAGTTTTTGAAAAAACAGAATACTTCGTTTTGCAATAAAACAACTTTTCAAAGATCAAAAAGAGTATTTTTAGATTAAAAGCTCTCTTTCTTCTTCTCTTCCAAGAGACTTGGAGATTATGAGCAATAACAACTTATTCAATTCTCAAGCTTTTACAAAAATTATTTGGTCCATTCTCATTTTTTTTCAAAGGAGATTTCATTTCCACAACTATCGCATCATTTCCAACAAGGTATGATCCTAAACCTCTACTTTTTCATATGAGCCAAACCCTATGTTTTTCTTAATTTAAATAGATTTATGTCTATGATGGCTAGAAATTGTTAGAGAACTCTAAATTGAACTTCTAGAATGTCTAGATTTCAATTTTAGCACTTAATTATTATGGATTTGAGATTTTTGGAATTTGAAATTTTTGAGCTTAATTAAAAACGAATTTGGAGAGTGATTTTGATTAATTTGGCCAAGTCTTGTTTAGTTGATGATTAAAATATAGTAATCTATTAAGTTTGCATAAGAATGAGTTTAAGAATTTTTTTATGCAAAGTACGTCACAAATCTGAAATTAGTCATTAGCTTCTCGATTTGCTAAATTTACGTTCAATATTACTCATTTGTAGATTGAATATGTCTCTTGATACTCGATCTAGTATCCTCGCGTATTAAAAATTTTCAATCACAACCATATTCATATTTTTGCCGAGATTTGTTTTTTATTTTGTAGGAACGATAGATCATGTGAGATCTCGCATAACACACTCTAAGAAGAGAGGATACGTAAGAGAATCATCCTGAAGATCAATCTCTAGGCGTCCCGAGGTGATCCAAGACGGATCAGATACAACTAGTGTGGAGGATGACACTAATCTCGCCGAGTTCGTAATGAGCAAACAACGACCGCGAACTCGAGCTCGCGCTACACTCCTTTGATATATCATGGTTTTTACCCTGTTTAGGCCATGATATAAGTCCTTTTATAGAGTCTTTTCTAGTGTTTTGTAGTGTTTTAGAGTCTTTTACAGGTCATAGCACGTTTGGAGGATTATTGGGATTATTGGAGCTTATTGGAGCAGTTTGGAGCAGAGCTAAAGATCGTGTTGCTGAGTACCTGTTTTCACGGCCAGTATCGATCGATACCAGAGGGTATCGATCGATACCCTTCGAGGCTGACAAGACATCGCGACTTAATGAAGAGTTGAAGAATTGGCCCAGAAGTCTCTGATAACTACAAGAAGACCCCAGATCGTGTTTTAGGTTATAAATAGGAGTTTTCAGTCATTGTTTAGGCTACGCTTATTTTATTCTGGATTTTGGAGAGAGCTTTTGAGGGAGACAAGTCTGATACTTTGTTCGTCTGAGAGAAGATTTCGAACCCTTGTTACTCTTTCTTATCTATTTATTTGAGTATTTATTCAGCCATGTTTATTGATTCAATTACCATGTCTGAGTAGATCACCTGTTAGGTTTGGGGTTTTCTCATAGGGATTTATTTGAATGCTAGGTTAATTATCTGTTAGGATTTATTATCTGAATTAGTTCTTCACCTTAGGTTGTTCTCAAAGCTAATTCTGGATAAATCACCTAGAACTTAGATCTTGGGATAATTGATTAGGCACGAGAGTGCGATTAATT